>JACTOM010000770.1:15865-43008 GCA_015832385.1 Elymnias hypermnestra
CGGTGTGATCCACCCCCGTGCCTCGGAGAGCACGTTAAGCCGTCGGTCCTGCGCCTGATCTCTCTCCGGTCGTGTCGGATTCCCGTCACAATCGGACTATGAGAGTAAAGGAATAGAGAGTGCACTTTTGTACTATGCCTGCCAATCCGCAGTGGAGCAGCGTGGTGGGTCTATGCTTTAAAACCCCTCTCTCATATGAGTGAGGAGGCCTGAGCCCAGCAGTGGGACTTTAAAAAGGGCTGCTACTTACTTTACTTCTTATTAATCGTTTGATATTTCAATAAATTAAATTTCTAACATATCTGTCTGCTACAACTACTCCCTAAGCGATAAGACCGCCTATTGTACTCTGTATTGTATTAGTTGTATATCTGTTTTTATTTTGTAATATTGTGGTGTACAAAAGTAATAAATAAATAAATAAAAAATATCTTCCTTTTTCCCTCCCTCTAAGTCTCGGAAATCTAAAGTTTTACATTTGTATAAATATAAACAAGATTTAAATATTAGTTTGCCAATGAAGTTTCACTTCTGACATGTGTACTTTGTACGCACGCACTTTAATTACTTAAATTATTCGTTTAAGTATATTTTACAATAGCTTTATTGAAAAAATCGTAATATCACTGTATTATAATATCGCAACTAATACAATACAGGATAAAAAAAAACTGTAATGCATAGTCAAGAAACTGCCTATTAATCCGTTTAAAATTCTCAAGACAAAAACAGATTAAAAAAAACTAGGTACCGTGAGACGTGAATAAAATTAACGAGTTATAATTTAAATCATCTGTATTCTAAACTAACTCGTTACGTGACCAATTTTTAAGTAGATAAAAAAGTAAGAAAAAAAAAACAAAAGATAAAACCATGTGGTCTCCACACCCTTCGATATTTCGCTGGCTGTAATTTGCATACGTGTAGTGGCGATTTTTTTGCCTAAACAGATTATGCTAATCAATTTTTTGGACACTGCATCGAGAGTTTTTTGTGTTTGAGAAAGTGTTGTCTGTTTAAGTTTCATTAAAAAAAAGCCACGAACAATTACTTTTTTTTTTTAAAAAAGAAAAGGTTCTTGGGAATATTGTTGTAGTTAGATTTTTTTATAAATAAAAAAGTGCTATCATGTTGATTATTCGTTTGTATATTTTTTAATCTACACTAATATTATAAAGAGGAAAGATTTGTATTTTTGTATGTAACGAATAAACTCTATATAACTACATAACATAGGCTATATTTATATAGTCTTTCATCACATACGCTGTGAAGAGTATTAATCATAGGACAAAAAAATGTTTCACAATATTATAGAATATATCAATATCTATAAAAAACTTCGCGAGACCATATGTCTAACTATTGTAGTTACGTCACTATAACTACTTTTTTACATTTAACAAATTGATAGAAATGCCGATCAAAATCAGACCGTGTTATCCATACCATTTATAAATTTTTATCCAAATAAATAATTTAATATTCAAGACTGTCTCAATACCTGATGATTACTTTTTGAATTATTGAAATCGGATATTCCATTCAAAAGATATCATGAAATTAAAATAAAAATACATGCCGGCGGCGGCCGCCACGCAGCGCATCGAGTAACTAACTCGACGAGAGAGGGGCAGTGCGGGAGAAGGGAGTGCACCATTATGAACTAGGTTACCTTACGCAGTGGACGCAAGCGACATTGAATATTTCGAGTTTTTTAAACACATTTTTATGCTTCACTTAAAAAGTTCTTTTCAGAGCTACTTAGTTTTAGTATTAGCAATCACACTTTTTCGTAATATTTGTCAATTCATAGTCGTTTTAATTATCATGCTTATAACTTAAATATTTGTACCTATTTATGTCTACACATGCGAAGCCGGGACGGGCCGCTAGTATATCTATAAAGTTCCTATTGATATTTTACATTTCATTAGTTAAGATGTATAATACTATATTTATAATGCATGTGTATATTTATACTAATGTTTGTAACGGTTTCACTAGAAACTACCAAAAAATCTGTCATCGCGTACGATTAACAAACTATTGGTGATAGAACAAAAAAATGTTCTACAATATTATAGAACGTATTAATATCTACAAAAAATTCCACAACACCATATGTCCTAATACTGTAGTTATGCCACTATAACTACTTTTACATTTTATAAGTTAATAAAAGTGGCGACAATAATCAAATCATATTATTCACACCTCTGTATTAATCCCCGTCATATTAAATATTTCACGTTTCAACACCTGTAAAAAACTTTTAAAATTATCAAAATAGAAAAAAGTTAAAGTATTTTTGTGAGTTATTCATTATTTAATACACCGTCGGCCTGTTTATTTATATACATACATACATAGCATCACGCCTCATTCCCTTCGGGGTAGGCAGAGACAACATCCTTCCACTTGCCACGATCCTTGCATATCTCCTTCGCTTCTTTCATTCTCATTAAACCTTTCATACAAGTTCGTCGGTTTAGAGTACTCTTGACCTGGCCGTTATTTAAAATGTCCTGGATTTGGTCCAGGAACGTTCGCCTTGGTCTTCCCCTTCCAACTTTCGCATTCACTCTTGACTCATAAATCCTTTTTGTCAGTCTCCTTTCATTCATTCTCTCTACATGCCCAAACCATCTAAGCATACCTTTCTCAATTTTAGTCACTACGTCTTCTTTTATACCACAACGTTCTCTTATCACACTATTTCTTACTCTGTCACTCAGTTTTAATCCACTCATGCTTCTCAACGCTCTCATCTCTACCGCATTTATTTTACTTTTGTGATTCTTCTGCCATACCCAACTTTCACTACCATACATAAGTGTTGGCACCAACACTCCAGCATGCACAGCCAGTCTAGCCCTTTGAGACACCGTCTGGCTATTCATGTAGGCGTGCAGAGCACCATTTATCATATTCACTGCATTCACTCTCCTTTCAATATCACTTTCACATGTTCCATCTATTGTAAATTTAGATCCGAAGTATACAAATTCTTTCACCTCCTCCACTTGATGTAGATAAATATAACAATAATTATCTACAGAATTTTTTAATCAATAGTAAATAAAAACCCTTTTTAAATAATATAAGAATTTTAACATAATTTGTTAATAAGTAATAAACTGTAGTAAATACAATTTTGCACATTAAATAAAAACTTACACAAAACCCACTTCAGATAATAAAATAAATTCAATTAAAATTAATATTTACAAATAACAAGTGTCATTTTAACTTGCCATTCGTCACTTGATCATTTAATATACTATTTTTTATGAAATTTAAAATAAAAATATTTCATAAATTTTAAATTCCTTTCTTTAATTAATAATTTCTAATATTGACAAAAAAACACGTGGTACATTTGTATAAATATAAACAAGAATTAATTTATAAAAATTAATATTTTCTTTTTTTACTTTTTACTTAAGAGGTAAGAATTAATATTTCTTTTGACTGAGGACTTTCCATCATTAAATATGTCTATATCACTTAGGTTATTGAACATTTCTCAAGAACGTATAATAAATGAGTTTTTAGCATAATTAGTCTTACAAAAAGGGACGCTAAATAGTTTTTTGATACGCGTCCACAGTCGAGGACATATGAAAGAGATATTCCTTAGGAGGTAAGGTAAGTAAGTAGCAGCCTTTTAACGTCCCACTGCTGGGCACAGGCCTCCTCACTCCAAGGAGCGAGGGTGTTTAGAGCATAGACCCACCACGCTGCTCCACTGCGGATTGGCAGGCAAAGTACACAAGTGCACTCTCTATTCCGTCACTCGCATAGTCCGATGTGACGGGAATCCGACACGACCGGAGAGCGGTCAGGCGCAGGACCGACGGCTTAACATGCTCTCCGAGGCACGGGGGTGGATCACACCACCAGCTTCCCAACTTCGGGCAAATATTGAGAAAATCTTGATAGAAAACTCAATATTGATTTTTGAATTGGCCCGACCCGGGACTCGAACCCAGGACCTCATGTCTGTGGCGGAACCACTAGACCAATGAGGCAGGAGGTAAGGTGAATCAGTCTTATTATTCAGGATTTTGTATAAAAACATTAAATCTCTCTCCGTTCGACGATTCCCAAGTGAAAGAATATAATTGAACATAGGTACTTTAATACACAGTATATAAAAACTTACACAAAAACATTTTAAATAATATAAGAGACGCGTGTAAATAATGTAATGAGTGGGTCGTTGGTTTTTGTATAATTTTTTTGTTGTAATTTTTTACCTGCTAGGGGTGGAGACGTGGCCAACCCCACATTTTTTTCTGTCCACAAAACCAATAGTGCACGCCAGGCGCATTAAGGGTGGCAACACTGTTTTTTTTGTCTGTGGCGCGCGGGTCGATATTTTTCCCGCGCAAACACCGTATTGGCGGGCATTATAGATTATATCCAACCCGTTTGCACAACAAAAGGGTCTTTTATATAAAAATTTTATTCATCTATTTTTTCGTCCGGTAACGGTTGAACCGATTCTTTTGGTAATGGCAGGGGTTGTTATTAAAAAGGGGTAGTTTTTTGTTCGGCGTCTCCTCACGCGATTTGGGTTGGAAATTACTTTCGGCACGCACTTCGTCTGGTTATAATGTTATATTTATCGATCGATTTGGTCTTTGTATCCATTTCATCTGGATATTACAACAGGGATCATCTGAATATACTTTATTCAAGTTATTTTGAATGTTATACCTTGTTGATTCTGCTGTGATAAAATGAATTTGTTACATTTTTTAATTAACTGTTACAATAAAAAAAGTGAAATAACACATCGACTCCTGGATTATAGTTCTTACTTAGCCGATGAGAGCTGAAATTACTCCCGCAAGTGTTACGGAGCCTAGCGTGACGGCTGAGCCTCCTTCAATACCCACTAAATATAACTCGCTTTTTACTACTGTTTATATATTTCTGAAAATATATATTGCTATTAATATTGATCCATGGGTAGTCTGGCAGAGTTTGCGGGTCATAATAAAACCCTTCTACGCAGAGCTCAGACAATTATAGCGATTAGGGTAATACGGGGGTACCGTACAGTTTCTTGGACGGCGGCAACTCTCCTGGCGGGTGACCCTCCGTGGGAGCTGCGAGCGCAGGTTCTAGCAGCTGCCTATCAGTGCAGGGTGGCTGCAAGGACCAGAAGGGTATCAACTGATGCCGAAGGGGTCCAGAGGATCAGGGCCTCAGCGGGTCTGATCACGGTGGGAGCGATCCGCCTCCACCTGGATAATTGTCTATCTAGGGGGCACGGATTTCTCATTTACAGGCTGGTGCAGCTGCTGACCGGACATGGTTGTTTCGGCAAGTACCTGCATCAGATTGTTCACACGGAGGTAACGCCTGACTGCCATGAGTGTGATGCACCTGTGGATACAGTGCAGCACACTCTGGCGGGATGCTCGGCTTGGGGACCTCGGCGCCATTTATTGACGTCGTTGATCGGAGGAAACCTTTCGCTGGAGGGCATAGTTGGCGCAATGTTCACCGGTGATAGGGAGTGGAGGGCAGTGGCCTCCTTCTGTGAAAGTGTTATATCTTTGAAGGAGGCACATGAGAGGCACAGGGAGATCGCTGTGGCCGCTCCTTTACTTCGGCGCAAGAGGTTGGGAGGTAGGAGGCGTCGATTTGCGCTACTCCTTCCTCCTTCTTAAGTTTCCCAGAGGAATCTTACGTAGTGCCGGGGTAGATTGCGTCTACTGATCCTCTGGTGCTCTAGTAAAAAATGCGGAGGGTATCGCTGGGTTTTAGTGGGTATTCTAGTTTACCAGCGAGTCCCACACAGGCGATAAGATTTTACTCTGATCGGCGTGCATGAAGGCATTTCCCAACGTAAAAAAAAGTGTTTGCGGGTCATAAATGTTGAGGATTTTTTATTGTTTACAGATTATCGCTGAGAGAGAGATTTGTTTTGAGAAAGTAATATATCCAAACTAATCTTATAAAGGGGAAACATTTACTGTACAATAAAATAAACAAAGCAGAACACATTATGAATTTAAACAGTCACACATTGAAAAAAGAAAATAAAAATATTTCTTAATGATTTAGACTACAATGCAACAGAAAATATGTTAATTTAATTACATACACATACACACATGCGCACACAAACAAACACACACACACACATACACACATACATACACACACACACACACACACAACCACTAATATTAATTTCTCTGCCATCTATCTAGACTAGGCGTAGAATAAATTGTAAACTTGAGAAGATACTGACCCCTAAGTCACGGGCTTACCTAGTTTAGGGGACGGGGAATTTTAATTCTGTATCATTCTTTTTATGCCCAAATAAATAAAGTTATTATTATTATTATTTGTTTTTGTATGTATGTTTGTAACGTTTTCACACGAATACTATTGGACCGATATCAAAATTTGTTTCATCTGAAAGCTGTATTAACACTCAGCGACATAAGCTGTATTACTTTCTCAAAAAAATTAGGGGTCCCTAACAAAAATGCATTAACGTAACCCAAAGTGTGAAGTTCGATACCTGTAAAACACTTTTGAAATTATTAAAATCGGACGTTCCATTCAAAAGATATAACGAATTTAAAAACCTCAATCTAAAGAAATGTTGTGTACAGGGAAAATAGGTGAATGTTTGGTGTGAGCCCCTTCGTAAGCTCACTCTTGCGAAGACATGCCGGTTCAGGATAAATAAAAATGCCACCAGATTCTTCACTCCAACGCTCCGCCGCCTACTTGTCACCAATTTACTAACTGTTGTTTGCAGGAAACCCGGAAACAGGAACAGGAATATGGTTCGCCGAAAGTGGCTATCTAATGTATGTTTTTTACGACTGACAAACGTGCACTATTGTGACAAGCAAACGACGGGGGTTATCGATTTATTGGATAAAATCTGATTCCTATGATTGGCGTTTTATTTATTACCAATCACAGGGACTACATTAATTACAAAAATAATTCTATTTTTAGAGATGACAAATATGTGTATACGCTATAGCTACAAACATTATTTACATACTTATAAATGTCGGACCCTAAGTTACAGCAAAATATATTATACAACGAACGATGTTTAACAATATCATTTAACAATATTAGTTAAATTAAAGGGAAAAATAGATTTACAAATCAAAAGGGAAAAAAGTCGCGAACATTTGGCATTTTTAAGTTTTTTTGGCAAAATTATAATAATCAAGCTAAAAATTACTGGATTAAAATGCGTATCCAATAATCTGAAAAGATGTGATTAAAATTTAAACGATATAACACTTTTATGTTAACGAAAATAAATCTATAATCCGATTTAGTAGACTTTCCACTGCCACGAGATCTGTATTTACGCGGGTGAAACCAAGGGGCATTGTTAGTTTAAACTAAGTACACAATGCGCCTAAACTATGTTTCCATTTAAGAGAACGAACACAAGAAATGAAAACAATCTTATTATGCCATATTTTAGAGTGAAGAAGGTTCAGAAATCATTTGTTAGTTTTGAACGTAGGCATTTTTAATAAGACACTCGAATCACTTTTGGATGACATGATAAATAAAAACGTCCTATTACAAAATGCATATTATAATATTGAAAATTATTTAAGCGACAAAAATGTTTGGACTTTATTCCAGTTGCAAATGGAATTAAAAGGATGGATGGGATTAAAATTTAGGATTATTGGAATTAAACCTAGGGATGGAATTACACACACACACACACACACACACTTACACACAGACCCCCCTCACCCTCCCCTCAAACGCAATTGCGCACTTACGCACACGCACACACATCACTCACACGAATTTTAGTAGTGATTTTTTAATTTCATATTATATAATTACATATTATTAATTTTTTATTATCTTCATATGTCATTATGCCTGCCTGCCTGCCATCAAACTGCCTCATTGGTCTAGTGGTTAGCATGTTCGACTACAGACATGAGGTCCTGGGTTCGAAACCCGGGTCGGGCCAATTAAAAAATCAATATTGAATTTTCTGTTAAGATTTTCTCAATATATGCCCGGAGTTGGGAAGTTGGCGGTGTGATCCACCCCCGTGCCTCGGAGAGTACGTTAAGCCGTCGGTCCTGCGCCTGACCTCTCTCCGGTCGTGTCGGATTCCCGTCACATCGGACTATGAGAGTGAAGGAATGGAGAGTGCACTTGTGTACTATGCCTGCCAATCCGCAGTGGAGCAGCGTGGTGGGTCTATGCTCTTAAAACCCCCGCTCCTCGGAGTAAGGAGGCCTGTGCCCAGTAGTGGGACGTTAATGGGCTGCTACTTACCTTATGTCATATTGCCAACTTTTTATATCTTATTCTTCTCTTTGTTATTATCTATGTGTAATCTGAAGTGGCCTTATTTTGTATAATATCTCTAACTGTACGTATATTTGTATTAGTAGCTGTTGATTACAATAAAATAAAAAATTTAAAAAAAAATAAACACATTGCAACGTACAAAAACTATGTTTAAAGGAGTAACCGATGAGTTTCTTGCCGGTTTTTACGGTTACCAACGGATAGACTAATGATTATTCAAAAGTGCTTTTTGAACCTACGTTTAATAAAGAATATTTTGATTTATTTCCAGTGGTAGTGACATCAGCACCAGCGAATGAGGCAGAGTTACAATTGTACAGAGTAATGCAACGCGCCAGTCTCCTCGCCTACTATGACACCTTATTAGAAATGGGTAAGTAGAAACGAACGAAACGAAGTAAAAAAGATATTGAGCATAATACATAAGTTACCTCTTACCAGGTAAGACTGGCTTACAAAGGGCTAGACTGGCTATGCATGCAGGAGTGTTGGTGCCAACACATATGTATGGTAGTGAAAGTTGGGTATGGCAGAAGAAGCACAAAAGTAAAATAAATGCGGTAGAGATGAGAGCGTTAAGAAGTGTGAGTGGATTGAAACTGAGTGACAAAGTAAGGATGTGATAAGAGAACGTTGTGGTATAAAAGAAGACGTAGTGACTAAAATTGAGAAAGGTATGCTTAGATGGTTTGGGCATGTAGAGAGAATGAATGAAAGGAGACTGACAAAAAGGATTTATGAGTCAAGAGTGAATGCGAAAGTTGGAAGGGGAAGACCAAGGCGAACGTTCCTGGACCAAATCCAGGACATTTTAAATAACGGCCAGGTCAAGAGTACTCTAAACCGACGAACTTGTATGAAAGATTTAATGAGATTGAAAGAAGCGAAGGAGATATGCAAGGATCGTGGCAAGTGGAAGGACGTGGTCTCTGCCTACCACGAAGGGAATGAAGCGTGATGCTATGTATGTATGTAAAGTATGTAATAACTAGAAACTAATTGCAATGAAACTGTAAAAAAATTGATTACAAAGAAAGCAATATGCGAACTTAAAGTATTAACTTTAAAAATTAAACTTTAAGTGTTTATTTTTTATAAAAAAAATGTTAATAATTAAGTAATTGCCGACTACATAAACATTAAAAGGCATGGTTAACCTAAATATAGTTGTTTAAGGCATATGTTATTGTAATCACCTATTTATATAAGCAATTATCTTTGAATTGTTTTATGTTTCTATTTGTCTATTAACATATTTAACGGCCCTGGGTTCTAGCGGTTTAGTAGGTATCTCGGATTTATAATTGAAGTATTATTTTCATTTATTTTAAAATAATTAAATATACTAATAATAAGATAAGACAGATTAATACAAATATAGATGCTCTGTGCTTGATATTGTTAAGTAAGTCAATGGCTTTGGGTTCCAGCCTTTTGCAAGATGCAAATCATATTGTTTTTTTTTATATTTCAAAATACCTAGGACGCTTTATCATATACACGAGTATGAAATAAAAACGCGTCTTTTATCGAACTTAAAAAAGCGTCTGGTTCTCAAAGCGAAAGAGAAAAAACAAATTTCCATAAGCAAAAAAAAAAAATACAGAACAGACATCGCATGCAATATTTTTTTATTATTTTTATACTTTTTAATGTTGGCAATTACCCGCTCCAAGGAAGGGTTCGGCCTTTCCTTAGCCCTTTTGTTTTTTTTTCTCTCGGAGCCCCTTCGCAAAATGGTCACGTAAGTTATTTGCATATTCGCCTAAATTAAAAGTGTGAGCTGGAACTTTTTTAAAGAATCACACGTTTTTTACATCGAACAATGACAGCGGAATGAACTCGCTTTACTAGATGCATATTAATACGTATTATTGACGTTTTTTGTTATCAATACTAGTTCAGTGAAAAGTCGTAATGCTTTTAGGATGACACCAAAAAGTAATTGGAAAAAAATGACTTTTTGAGACTCTAGTCAAATCTGGTTGATGCTTAACTCTACTTAAGTCTAGATTAATATTATTAACGTTAATGTTACTTCCAATTTAGTGTGTTTGTTTTCAATTAGTTGTTAGGATTCTAATAAGAAGTAAAGTGATAAAGTATTCTTTTGTTTTTTTATTAATTACATACACATACACACATGCACGCACACACACACATACATACACACACACACACACTAACATTAATACCTCTGCCATCTATCTCATGTTTTAGTTTTAAATTAAGTTTTCATTTTTTAATTTTTTATTAAATAACTAGACTAGGCGTAGAATAAACTGTAAACTTGGGAAGACACTGACCCCTAAGTCACGGGCTTACCTAGTTTAGGGGTCCAGGGTATTTTAATTCTGTATCATTCTTTTTATGCCCAAATAAATAGAGTTATTATTATTATTATTATTTCAATTGTATTCAAGATATTTGTAATGACCTTTCACGTCGGGTATAGAGTTGTTATTGTTTCGGTAATTCAATTAATTATCCTATATCCAAAATTGTTATTCACGTGGTTTATTTCTCACCCTTTGTAGCGTCTATCCTCCCCTCCCCCCTTGGGCATCTAATCATAGACTAACTACAAAGTTCAAAGATACATAACAATATTGAATGAATAAATATGGTAATATGTAAAGAATATTAGTATCTAGTATTAAGAGTATTGACGGATATAGGCTATTTGTTATATTGTTACAAAGCTTTTAATGTTGAGCTTGAAAGCTCAATATTAGAGATCGATTATTTCATAAGTTTTCGGGAATAGTATAAAAGATGATTTCTTAAAGAATTTATTTAAAATTTGATAAAGTAAAGGATTTGTCGATACAATGAAACGTTTAGCTAAAACTTTTTTGATACATTAGAGAGAGAGCGAGAGAGAGAGAGAAACAGAGAGAGAGAGAGAGAGAATACTTTTATTGTACACCACAATATAACATAAAAAAAGGAAATACAAAAAGATCAGTACATTATAGGCGATATAAACTGCGACATTACTTAACATTTTGTACCTATGCTTTTTCATAATAAAATATGTGTTCATTCCAGGAGGCGATGATGTTCAACAGCTCTGTGATGCTGGTGAAGAAGAATTCTTAGAAATTATGGCTTTAGTCGGCATGGCATCAAAACCACTCCATGTTAGACGACTACAAAAAGCCCTTCAAGAATGGGTGAACAACCCAGCTCTCTTCCAAATCCCAATTGTTCCTAACATATGCCCCACAGAAAACCCTTTCCTCCAATGCAACCAAAGAATCCTTAACATCCCACCCACAATCCCTAGTTTATCCAGAACAGTAGCTTCACCAGACAACAATAGACCAATGTATAGTCCTTCTCCAGGAGCACCAGAAAACAGCTGTGGTTCCAATGCATCAGCACCAAATGCAAGTCCAGTCCATAGTCAAGTAAATACATTCACTAAAATAGTCCTCCCTGTATCCCCAGCACCAACAGCCGCAGTTACAACCACTACCAGGTCTTTCTCCCCTCAAAGTGCATGTCCACCAGCTTCATCAGGATCTAGTCCAAGCTCAGTAACATCTCCTGTACAATTGACACCAGTTCTTTTGGATGTCCATGTCCAAAAACTTGCTGCCGCAGCGGAGAAGTTGAGCAAACATCTCCCACAATTAGAGCCAAAGCCGCAGAACACTAAGAAGAAGATGTGTAAAGAGCTTGAACTGGTTATGATGATGCCTGATTCAGATCCGAGGAGGATGGAGGAGATTAGAAAGTACGCAGCTATATATGGGAGGTTCGATTGTAAAAGGAAACCCGAGAAACCTCTGACTCTACATGAGGTGAGTCACATGTTGAAATTTGTTCAAATTAAGGTTCATAAGTTTAATTGTGATATTTCCTATTCCACTAGAAATTTTACTTTTGACATTACAAAAAAAGAAGTTGTTAAATATGTCGTTATCTATAATGTTGATATTTCCCGTTTTCCATCACTAAATACTAGAATACTTTCGGAGTTAGATATGTGCTAATTACGCCCAATTAGATCTATTGGGTATAATATAGCCTGATAGCCTAATGGGTATGAAAAGCTGGAGTTCCAAACCTTGTCTCCTTATAGAGAAAAAGCCTATACCCAATTATGGGACGTGGGACTTTAGGTAATTTTACATTATGTAATGACCAGGTGATGGTGAATGAGGCAGCAGCTCAAATGAGTCGGTGCGTGCCCGCTCTCCTCACGCGACGGGATGAACTGTTTCCACTGGCACGGCAACTTGTAAGACGAGCTGGACTACACTATTCAAAGCATGGGTAAGTTACATATGTTTTATTTTATTTTACGTACTGACTCTTTCACTGCTGCTTCAGTTTTTAATGTCTTGTGTTCCAGTTTCAGATTATTAACTCAGCCCTATGTTCTTACGTTGGTTTACTCTACTCCTGTGCCACTTAAAGCAGGTCAAGTGTTCTCTTGTACCGTTTTATCTTCTCGAGTACCGTCCTATCCCACTATATCAGAGAATGCACATGTGTTTACATACACTACATCACTCTTAAATCTCCAGCACTTGATCTCTCTCTGCAAGTGTCAGTAACCTACTACCTGACTATGAGAGTGAAGAAATAGAGAGTACATGTGTACATGTGTGTTTACATACACTGCAGCACTGTTAACGTCTCCTGCACCTTATCTCTCGCCGCGAGTGTCAGTACCATCCCCTTTCACTATAATATTGAAGGAATAGGGAGTGTATATGTGTTTGCATACACTGCAGCACTGTAATATTTCCTGCACCTCACCTCTCTCCGTGAGTGTTGGTAGAGTTATCCCACAATAATAGTGAAGGAATAGAGAGTGGAACGCGTGGTCGCTTACATTGCAGTGCTGTAATGTCTCTTTTGCTTGATCTCTGTCCACGAGCCTTGATACTTTCGCATCTTACTGTCACAGAGAAAGAATAGAGAGTGTATATGTGTTTGTGTATACTGTATTTTTGAAATATATCCTGCACAAGATCTTTATCAGCGAGTGTCGGTACCGTTCGAACTGACTAAAATAGTAAAAGAATAGGGTGCAAGTGTACACTGCTTATTGGTTATATGCATTATGATATCTCCTTCTTCTCATCTCTTACCGAAAGTGACAGTACTGTCCCGGCCAACTATATGAATAAAGGAATAGATAGTGCACGAGTGTTTACATACAATCCAGCACTATAATAGTGAGGAGAATGTACATGTGTGTGCATACACTGCAGCATTGTAATATCTCCTGCACTAAATCTCTCTCCGTAAGTGTCGGTACCGTTCTATCTCACTTTAATAGTGATGGAATCGAGAATGCAGTTGTATTTGCATACACTGCAGCATTGTAATATCTCTTGCACTAGCTCTTTCTCAGCGAGTGTCGGTACCGTTCCAACTGAATAAAACAGTAAAAGAAATGCACGGGTGTTTGCATATACTGCAGCATTATAATATCTCTTAAATCTCATCTTTCTTCGAAAGTGACAGTACTGTGAAAGGAATAGATAGTGCACGAGTGGTTATATACACTGCAGAACTATAACAGTGAAGAGAGTGTATATGTGTTTGATTACTGCAGCGCTATAATATCGACGGTCCGAAGTTTTGTCATTATCATAATGTTTGATCATCTTCTTTTCAGTCTACCTCCCACAACTGCTAGTGAAGAACGAGACCGAGATGACGACGAGACGCCTAGTAAACGACCGCGGCAGGTCGTGACTACTCAAATAGACCTCACTAAATAACTCCAAAGCTATATTCTAACAAGCTTGTAGATATTTCCTATAGAGATTACATAATCTATTTAGACTAACAAAATGAAATTCTAATAAACAATGTATATATTGGACACTGTTCTTATAAGACCATTGATAGTGATATTTATTAATAAAAATCCTTTAAACACTCCAATGACAATTCAAGGTTAATTCCAACGCCATCTAACTCGAACTTCCTAAACACTATTTTGTGGACTGTTAACAGATGGCGCTGTACAATGTTAACGTGAAATAAATTTAATTAACTTTGTAAAATATGTTACATTGGGCACTGATTTCTAAATTCGACTAACATATATAGGTTTATTTCCACTTCTTTTCGGGTTTTAACACAGAAATATCGATCTTAAGAAGAAATTGATAAGAAACTAAATTGTACGGAATTTAATTCCAAATAATTTTTGTCATTACTATTTTTCGTGTCATGTTAGAAATAAGCGAGTTATGGCATAAACAAAAAATCATCCTTAAATCCAAGATGGTGTCCTCCTAATGATTCCCGAAATTTGATTGTTATAAATACTTCTTGGACAACTGAAGCTAATCTACTAATATTAAAACATTTACTATCAATACCTTATTGCTTTGCTAAATGTTCTAATTTATTTCTAGTTGTGGTAAAGGTAAGCATGACAGAGTCGAAAGCTTTATTAAAAACTAAAACTGTGCGTGTATCAGTGTACACGTGGAGTAAGTGAAACTTCTATGGCTTGTATTGAATGCAAATAAAAGTGTTTGTACTTATGTACACACGTTAGAAGTTATATTTCTTTGGCGTAACGAGATAAAAATCTTTCCATCAATGATATGCATAAATGTCTCTGAACTTTTAAATTATCAGTCATTATCATTGGAGAGCATAACTTTTAGCGCGATTATTTAATGTCTTATTGAAAAACATGCTCGATTGCATAAAAAAATGCAAAATATATAAGCGACAGTTAGTATTTTCGAAAATTTAACCATAAATCCACGCCGTAGTTTTTTTGCTCGTCAAATGCAAGGCAAAGGCCAAAGACTCCAAAACAATAAACGTAAACTAACTTTCATTGTTATAAAGTTATAATTTTGACAAGAATGTCACTATAAAACAATGAAGGTATTATATAATATAAAAAAAACTAAAATATTGACTATAGGGTAGGGACTTCAGGGTGTCGGTTTTTTGTGACGGTGTGCTCGAGCATCCTAAAAATTTACATTCTTCGTTTTTCCCTAACGTGCCAAAAGAAGTTTCACTCCAACAATTCCTAACAAGTGTATGCTATTTCTAAATTTATTTTCAGTTGCTGTAAGTATTACTTTTATTTCTTACTATTAGCAATGCTTGATTATAACAAATGACTAACAAGGCTTTTCATTTTTTTTAATCTATCGTTTAATTATTGCAACGCCCTATTCAAAAGCTATTTTATATTTTTGATTTTGAATTATACGAAATATATAGCAAAAAATTACTTTGGAGTATTCTGTATGTTATAATGCTGGGTATTTTGAATTTTTTTTTTGGGAATTTCATATGACTAAGGAGAAACAAGTGGTTAATTGTAAAAGCTGTGGTTTAATGTAATGTCAGTTGGACTAACTTCACATCCCTTTATCTTCTTCCAAAACTATATTCAAGCGTTTGTATGTTTCACTGCTTTCAAACAATGTACCAATGGTTTTTAAATAGAACTGCAAGAGCTCGAGTACTAATGATAAGAATTCGGTCTATAGAGCCCGTAGACAAGTCACTTTCGAAGATTGCTAACGCTTAAATAATGTATGGGAATGACGTTTCATAATAGACAAGTCACTTTCGTAAATTGCTAACGCTTAAAAAAATCATACATTTTTAAGCGTTAGCAATCTACGAAACTGACTTGTCTATTATGAAACGTCATTCCCATACATTTTTTAAGCGTCAGCAATCTTCGAAAGTGACTTGTCTAATATGAAACGTCATTCCCATACATTTTTTAAGCGTTAGGAATCTTCGAAAGTGACTTCTCTATGGGCCCAATTCTATTTATACAATAAACAATCGTAATTAGTGACAGATGACAATACCAAACTAAACAACCTGATAATTAAACGTCTAAAGTATAATATGTTTGAGATTTCTATTGATATTAAGCTGGTATATGAATGATTTGTCTGTCCGATCAAAAGGTGCAGTTGTTGTTATAGAAACTATGAATGATTCTGTCATCTTATTTTAAGAATATTGTTAAAATGTTAATAATACACAGGACGGTGACGATGGTAACGTCAGAGCCAGTCCGGAGGCAGCAAGGAGTTCTAATCATAGGTAAATATTATGACATCTTTTTTTACTAATTACAACTCCGAATTGTGCTAATTCGACCAGGAAATCACAACGTACAATATAAAAGCGAAAAATTATTATATTTAAGAAGTGAAACTTCTTGGGTGTAACATTTTTACGGATGAAACGCGTGATTAGCGTCACGAAGATGTCAAGCGTTTTTAATGCTATTTCGTTTGAAGGTTAGGTAGTGTTAATATTTCATAAACTCTTCATTTCTTCATTTAATGAATTATTATTTATAATTAAAGGTTGAGATTTCAATAAATTAAATTCCTAACATCCTTTTTCACTTCCTCTAAGTCTCGGAAATCTAAAGTTTTAGATTTGCATAAAAATATAAACAAGTCTTAAAAATTAGTTTACCAATGAAGTTTCAGTTCTGACATGTGTACTTTTTACGCAGGCACTTTTACTTTTTTGTATAGTTTCTAATATGTTTAATATTTTTGCATTACAGTTGGTGGGGTATGAAAACCGAAAGCGATGATGCTGATTCCAGGTGCTCCTATTCTAGCACCAGCACACCGCCACCTGTAAGTGCCCTTGTTACGAGAACAGTATTAGCAAGTTTAATTACCATCCCAACCAACCAAAAATATATAAGAAGTTGATGTATTGTGCTCTTAAAATTAGAATAAAGATATGACAGTGACTAAGTAGGAATATATATCTCAGAGAAAAAGAGAGAGAAGAATAGCATAGGGGTTCCCCACCGACATCGTCATTAGTGGGTACCATAATTCAATCTCCATACTGTGGGCGTAGGTGGGTAATGTTGGTGCAATCAAACACTTTATTAATTAACTCAGAATATAATTTCCAATCACTTAATGTTCCGGATATCAATTTGGACAAACACATTAACAATCATAGCTAGGAATGCGACAGTTTTAATAGATGACCACTGCAGCGGGCCGTCACTCAAGAACTATCTGCCAGCTTGTCATTTATTGACTCTGTCCAGCGCCGATAGATAGATTGCGCCGGCGTTCCGCAAGCAATTTGACTCCGGCTTGCATATATTTATAAATTAAAATTAAACATAACCTATGTCCTCAGTCGAAAACAATCCAACAAAATACAAAAACTGAATATTTTAAATCGGTCGAGTAGTTTCGGAGTTCATCGTGGTCAAACATGGTGACAAAAATTATAAATATCCAAAAAGTGTTTTTATTAATATCAAATTTTTTAATGCCAAATTCCATTCAGGACACAGAAGAATCAAGACCACAAGTGGTGGCTGCCCGTGGCGATAGCATCATAGCGGTGGCTAACCCTGCCCTGCAACCACCTCATCATCATCCACCGCATCCAGCACGAAATCACTCCAATTGACAATTTCTCATATCTACAAAAGACTTTAAATTCGAAGAAGAAAGTCGAATTCCAGAAGTACAGACAAACTAACAACAAACAATCTATTCTAGGTTATAAAAGTACATATTTTGGGACCACAACTAGATTGTGGAAATATTGCACAGTCTCAGGGACCCACAGATTTAGTTGCAAATCCTGGAGCCCTAGGACCGAGTCCAAAACCCATAAATGTCATAACCAAACCTTAGTTTGTAATGACATACATACATGACGACCCATTCCCATAGGGGTAGACAGAGACCACGTACTTCCACTTGCCACGATCCTTGCATATCTCCTTCGCTTCTTTCAGTCTCATTCAACCTTTCTTACAAGTACGGTTCAGAGTACTCTTAAACTGGTCCTAACTTAAAATGCCCTGGATTTGGTCCAGGAATGTTCGCCTTGGTCTTGTCCTTCCCACTTTCCATTCACTATTGACTCATAAATCCTTTTTGTCAGCCTTCCTTGTGCCGAAACCATCAAACCCCACTACATCTTCTTTTATATCACAACGTTCTCTTATCACACCTTTATTCTTCATCTGTCATACCCAACTTTCATTACCATACACAAGCGTTGGCACAGCTACTCTGGCCCCTTGAGACACCATCTGGCTATTCATTAAGGAGGTGCTCTTATTTATCTTCTATATACATCTTGAGCTATGACCGTTATAGAGTGTAAAACCTTCCAGCCGATGTGCTCCAAACCATATTATAAAGGCAATACGAAAACTGTTTTTATCCACTATACTTACTCCTGACTTGAAATGTAACGAATTGACTACTTTGGTAATGGAAGAATGAAGGTAATCACTCCCTTCCACTCCATCTCCCTCTCTTTAGTTTTACGGTATCATTAAGAGATTTTAATTTGACATTTAGAAACCGTCATCATTGCCTTATCCCAGTAGCTGGGGTAGGGACAGCATGTTTCCTTTCGCCACCTCACTCTATCAGCCGTCATTTCTACATTCACACCCCTTACCTCTTTCTCAAAGGACCCGGCAAATCCAATATTTTTGTTAAATATGAATAAAAATTCCACCAAATAATTAAGTTATAAACATGTGAATATTGATAGGGTGTAGTTTATTTTGGACGCCATATATGCCTTTTAGTCATTATCTGATTTACATATATGCTATGTAACTGCTTTCATAAAAAAGATATGTTCAGAAAACTAACACTTTTTTAAATTAATTAAAAATGGTATACTTCGCTTTACGGCCTAGATTACACGAAACTAGGCCGTAAAGCGAAAAGTCGTATAAAGAAAAGACGTGCGTGCGTACAAAGTTCACATGTCAGAAGTGAAACTTCTTTGGAAAACAAATTTTTAATTCTTGTTATGAATATATCATACAAATCCAAAGATTTCAAAAGGAAGATATGTTAAGAATTTAATTGTCATTGAAATATTAAAAGTGTCGAAAGTTAATACAAATAATACATTGAATCTCAAATGACGTGTTAAAATGTCATAATATGTTATTTATAAGTATTAAAACTACCTATCCTTCAAACTAATTAGCATAAAAACGCTGCACATCTTCATGACGCTAAGCACGAGTTTCATCCATAAAATTTTACCCTCATGCGTCTAAAGAAGTTTCACTTCAAAAGAATTTGACGAGTTATGAGTATTTGTAATCGTCCGGTTAACTTGTTTTATTATTTTATTATCGTGAATAAAGTACAAAACTTAATTTATATATTGATTAAAAAGTACTCGATTATTTTAAGGCTTTGTATGACATTCGTTGGATTATATATATGTATATCAATACACACTCATACACACACACCCGATCCACACACCCACACACCCACACCCACAAACCCATACACCCACACCCATACATCCACACACCCACACACACCCACAGACCCACACACTCACTCCCACACACATTCACACATCCACACGCACACAAACTCATTCAATAAAAAACTATCCGATAGACTTTCACATAGTAACTTTTGACGCAACGCAACCGCTTACCAAGAACGAGCTTATATAAAGACATGTTAACGGGTATATAAACACATTTAACCGCCGTTGCTATGATTACCGTTGCCATGGTAACCGTTGCTAACGGTGTTTTATCGCCAAAATATAACAGTAACCTGCAGTGGAGCTCTTATAACCGTCTCTCTTATGAGTAAGGAGGCCTGTGCCCAGCAGTGGGTTGTTAATAGACTGCTACTGTAAATAATTTAATATTATATTCGGCAAGGACTAAGTGTGTATAATTCACTTTGCCGAATGCAAAAGAAGTGTGCAAAAATATCCAAACAGATGATAGTCCATTAAAGAAAGTTAAGTCTTCAGTCTCCGAATGAAGCCGGCTCAAAGGTGCGCTACAGGGGAGGAGTTGGATAAACCTCCGTCTCCTGTTTCCTATTCCCCTCCGGCCGGGGTACTGTGCTTCAGCTGCATTCGCCCTGTCCCTTTGCCGGGCCTCCTTTATCGAAATGATTGTTTCGCAGAAGGTGGCAACAGCATTCCAGGCCCGCTCGTTGACAAGCATTGCACCTATAATACTTGCCAGCGAGAGGTCTGCACCGATCTGCGACGTCAGACGATGAAGCTGAGGTCACCAAGCAGGACATTCGGCCACCGTGTGGTGCGCTGTGTCCACAGGAGTACCACACTCGTGGCAGGTGGCCGACGGCTCACAGCCAACGATTTGATGCAGGTATTTTCCAATGCACCCGTGACCGGTTAGCACCTGCACCAAACGGTAGGAAAGCACTCCTTGTCTTACCCAGCCATTGCTATCACTTCTAGGTTTGCCTCCACATAGTCTTAAGAAATACGTTAAAAACGTCCTATTGCAAAAGGCATAATATAATATTGACGATTATTTAAGCGACAAAGATATTTGGACTTGATTCCATTTAAAAGAGTAACCGTTGAGTTTTTTGCCGGTTTCTTCTCAGCGGAGTCAACTTTCCTTAACTTAATCTTCAATATTATAATATGCTTTATACAATAGAACTTTTTTAACATATTTCTTAAGACTATGTGGAGGCAAACCCAGAACTGATTCGATCTTATTAAAAATGCGTATGCTCAACCCCCCCACTCATCTACGATTTGCCGACGACGTGGTCATTATGGCAGAGACTCTGGAAGATCTCAATGCAATGCTCGATGACCTCAGCAGAGCTTCTCGACAGGTGGGCCTAAAAATGAATAAGGATGAGACGAAAGTTATTTCCAATATCCCTGTTCCGCTCCACCCAGTCATCGTTGAGAACTCCGCAGTCGAAATTGTTGAAAAGTATACATACCTGGGACACATTGTCCATCTAGGTAGGTCCAATTTCGAGAAAGAGGTGAACCGCCGAATCCAACTCGGTTGGGCAGCGTTCGGGAAACTACGCCAGATATTTTCGTCCGATATCCCTCAGTGCCTGAAGACGAAGCTCTTCGAACAGTGCGTGTTGCCAGTGATGACCTACGGCTCCAAAACGTGGTCGCTGACTATGGGACTCATTCGAAAGCTTAGAGTCACTCAGCGTGCGATGGAGAGCGCTAGGAGTTTCTCTACGCGATCAAATCAGAAATGAAAAGATCCGTAGAAGAACCAACAAATCACGAAGCTGAAGTGACAATGGGCGGAGTACATAGTCTGACGGACCGATGGACGTTGGGGCCCGAAGGTGCTGGAGTGGCCCGAAGGTGCTGGAGTGGCGACCCCGCACCGGGCGGCGCAGTGTAGGGAGGACGACATAAAGAGGGTCGCCGGTAGCCGCTGGAGCCAGGCGGCACAAGACCGGGCCTTGTGGACGTCATTACGTGAGACATATGTCCAGCATTGGACGTCCATCGGTTGAAGCGACGACGACGACGACGTTGCTCAACCCGACAAATGATTTCTGAACCTTCTTCACTCTAAAATAATCTTCAACATTACAATATGCCTTTTGTAAATCGATGTTTTTGACATATTTCTTAAAACTATCTAAAATTTGGAATCCTTTCCAATAAAAAACCCACCGGTAACTGATAAATATTCAAAGGTATCAGCGATTTGCGAAATTTTCGTATTACAAATTCCATGCATTCGTATATTTCCTGTTAAAGTTATTTTTAAACTAATGATTTAACGTGGAATCTAAAATAATTCTAAGTATATGCATTACTAAATGTTACGCGTTACAAATACAAATGATACGATTACGGATGAGGCAATATTAAAATAATAGAATTGTCGCACATCCTATATTTATTAACTAAACGGTGACTGCGACTTTGCTTGCTTAGAATTGTACTGCCTCCTTCTAAATCTCTTAATATCTCCCAAGATATCAAGTTAAATAAAATGCTATTAAAGTCAATTTTAATCTACATGAAATATACAACATATACAATATACTAAATTGAATACAGAACAATACTGTATTGTATAAAAGAGCTTGGTAAATAACACATATTTATGTAATATATAAATCGCGGATTTTTTTATAATCTTTTTATGATATATGTTGGATTTAAAAGGGGATCGTTATCACAAAGACAAGTCCCTGCCCCGATGCAGTCACTAAGAATGCGTACCGAATCCGCGCTCTCGGCTCCTTTAATAGCACCCCTAGTGCGGCCTAAATCGCATCGGTTTCCGAACCGACAAGATCTGAAGCACGTGCCTTTAACGAGTTATTGCCATCTCTTTTTATTTAACTATCCAACTACTTTAGCACAAACGTCTATTTCGGTCATATACAATTCTGTAGTACATTAAATTGTTGTATCTCGTAAGGTTTAGCCAGCGTCGTCGTCGTCGTCGTCGTCGGTGCTTTAACCGATGGACGTCCACTGCTGGACATAAGTGTCACGTAATGATGTCCCCAAGGTCCGATCCTTCGCCGCCTGGCTCCATCGACTACCGACGACCCTCTTTATGTCGTAGGTCAACCTTGTGGGGGGTCTCCCTACACTGCGCCGTCCGGTGCGGGGTCACCACTCCAGCACCTTCGGCCCCAACGTCCATCGGCCCTTCGGACTATGTGCCCTGCCCATTGCCACTTCGGATTCGCGATTCGTAGGACTATGTCGGTGACTCTGGTTCTACTAAGAATCTCCTCATTTCTGATTCGATCACGTAGAGAAACTCCGAGCATAGCCCTCTCCATCGCACGCTGAGTGACTCTGAGCTTCCGCATGAGGCCCATAGTCAGCGACCAGTAATATATTAGAAACAATATATTAATTAAAGTAGAATTTTACAATAATAAAGTACACAATGCAATTAATAAATTATTATGAGTTTGAAGGCAAATGTTTGGTGAATATATTATAGCAGTACTCATTAGTCACTAAGAATGCTTACCGAACCCGTGCTATCGGCTCTTTTAATAGCACCCCTTGTCGGTTTCCGAACCACGCACGTGCATTTAACGAGTTATTGCTATCTCTTTCTATTTAACTATCCAACTACTTTACGATTTAAATATGAAAATATGTTTGTTACAAGTCACATTACAAATGTTTATATTTGTCTTCTTTTCTGTTCTATAATATATATGTATTATAGATGTAAACCTTCATCTTTATTCACTATCTATTAAACTATTTTAAAACTGAATATAAGTTTACGTCACGGTTACCGACATCCAACCTCACCTGGACAATTGGGTCATCAGAGGGCACAGATTTTTTTCCAACCAACTGGTGCAGGTGCTGACCTGAACTGGTCATGGTTGCACCAGATCGTTGGCAGAGGAAACGCCCATCTGTCATAATTGTGGTGCTACTGTATATACAGGATCTTCTACGGTGAATGTTCTCAGGAACTGCATAACGCAAAACTATCGTAGATACAATTGTAGGGGATCTTTCGCTGAAGAGCATAATTGTAATGTTCGCCAATAAAATTGAGACCGTCATCTCGTTGAAAGTGGCAAATGAGAGGCTGAGGAAGCAAGTGGCTTATGCTGTTGCATCGAAGGTGACTGAGTGGTAGCTTTCGCTAAGCTTGAGGGTGTGATAGGATGAAATACTGTTCCTTCCTTCTGCGAGACCGTCATCTCGTTGAAAGTGGCAAATGAGAGGCTAAAGGAGCAAGTGGTTTATGCTGCCGCGTCGTAGGAAGCTGGGTGGCAAATATCGCCATGAGAGTGAGATGGGATGGTATGCAATTGCCTCTTTCTGCTAGGCCGTGTTCTTGTTTGCAGGAAACAATAGAGCGGGAAGCTGCTCTCTTTCGGGGAAGAAGGCTGGGTGGGAGGAGGCGTCTTTACAAACGNACAAGTCCCTGCCCCGATGCAGTCACTAAGAATGCGTACCGAACCCGCGCTCTCGGCTCCTTTAATAGCACCCCTTGTGCGGCCTCGGATCGTGTCGGTATCGAAAAACGCACGTGTCTTTAACGATTTATTGCCATCTCTTTCTATTTAATTATCCAAGTACTTTAGCAACAGACGTCTCCTTCCGTCATATACAATTCTGTGGTACATTAAATTGTTCTATCTCGTAAGGTTTAGCCAGCGTATTCGATTTGAATACGAAAATATGTTTGTTACAACTCGCATTACAAATGTTTATATTTCTCGTCTTTTCTGTTCTATAATATGTAAACCTTCCTCTTGAATCACTCTATCTATTGTTAAATAGACAGCGAAATATAAGTTTACGTCATGGTTTCCGACATCCAACCTCACCTGGACAATTGGGTCATGAGAGGGCACGGATTTCTTTCCTACCAACCGGTGCAGGTACTGACCGACCACGGTATTTTCAGCAAGTACCTGCACCAGATTGTTATGAGGAAACATCCGTCTGCACTATACTGTGGCGCATCCCATACCTTCCTATCTCAGACAGCTTTAAACTTTTGGGTATATCATCTAATCACAACTTCTGTAAGTGCGAATCCAAATCCAAAATGGCCGCTAAATAACTTGGCATCCTCAATAAAGTAAAGGACTATTTCATCTCACAACAGCAGCTCCTCCTATACAAAGCCCAGGTGCGGTTATTTATCGGATACTGTAGCCATTTGTGGGACGGTTCAACTAAATACCAGCTGCAGGCATTGGATTCGGTTTATAGCTAGAAGATTGATTGGCAACGACTCCTTAAGCCGCGTAACATTGCAAACCCAGTGCTTGCAATATCGGAGTACTGTAGCCAGCTTGTCTATCATTTACAGAATCTTCTACGATGAATGTTCACAGGAATTGCATAACGCAATACCGGCAACGCAAAACTATCGTAGATAAAATTGACGGAGATCTTTCGCTGAAGAGCATAATTGTAATGTTCGCCAATGAAATTGAGATCGTCATCTCGTTGAAATTGGCAAATGAGAGGCTGAGGAAGCAAGCGGGTTATGCTGTTGCATCGAAGGTGACTGGGTGGCAGCTTTCGCTAAGCTTGAGGGTGTGATAGGATGAAATACTGTTCCTTCCTTCTGCGAGACCGTCATCTCGTTGAAAATGGGAACTGAGAGGCTAAAGGAGCAAGTGGTTCATGCTGTCGTATCGTAGGAAGCTTGTTGGCAGATATCGCCATGAGATTGAGATGGGATGGCATGCCATTGCCTCTTTCTGCTAGGCCGTCATCTTGTATACAGGAGACAATAGAGAGTGAAGCTGCTCTCTTTCGGGGGAGGAGGCTGGGTGGCAGGAGGAGTCTTTACAAACGTCTCCTCCTTGAACAGCGTAAGCTTCTGACACCCCCAATTTAGGGTGATGAGAATGTAGCTGGGTTTTAGTAGGTATTCTGTCTAAACCGACTAGTCCCATACTCTCTGGAAAAGGGCTGGGTGGCATAAATACTTCATTCTCTACCCCATTGAACTGTAGATATCCACAGTCGGTGTCATCCGGTTTACTAGAATGGAATGCGGTTGAGGAACCTATAGAAATCTACTTATGGATGAGGATCCGCTGGGTTTTAGTCGGGTCCTACCTAAAATACATTTCGTACAAAGCCTTAATAGTAAAGTTGTAATTATCATATCGTAAGTTTTATTTTAAGCAATTGTAAATATGTGTGTAAACATGAATATAATAGCCCTTAATATTTCACAGCCATAGAGTTTTAAATGTTAATTGTAAATAAAGTTGTACACAATATTTTTAACCATGTGTTTTATTTTCACCTTATTAATGTTTTAAGTAACTTTGTCAATTTTTTCTTTCATACAAACCTTCTCCTGATTAAATAGTATGTTTTTTAATTCCTTAGTCTATTTTGTTTTAGATTTAATAGCTTTGGCAAAATCTGTGAATATAGAAGTAGAACTTTTGACAATAGAGCTTTAATAATGTTCAAAGTTATAATTGTTGTTTAAATATTTAAGTTACAATTTAAAAAGCTTAAATCAAAACAATAACAGCAATATATCCAAGGCCATTTATACTAAATTGCGTCGAAGAAACGATTATCTCTTCGTAGAAATGTTAGGTTTTTGTATTATAAGATATTTCTTTTAATGTGATAAAAACTGTATATTTTATTTAACGCTAATCATAAAATGTCAGAGTTTATCATCGTAAGTGCAAACGATATATTTTTACATGCCGAAATGATTGATTATTATCATTACAGTTTTAAGTTTGACAAACATATTTATTGCATTAAGAAATTGTCTTTATATTGTAATATATATATACTACAGTAGTTGGATATATGGTATCTTGGACTTTTATATAGATATTAAAACGTTCTATAATATTCTAGAACATTTTTTGTTCTATCTTCAATAGTTTACGCAGTACACACGATGGCAGATTTTTGTGACCAATTTTTTCGCATCTTACATACATACATAGAGACAACATCCTTCCACTTGCCACGATCCTTGCATATATCTACGCTTCTTTCATTCTAATTAAACCTTTCATACAAGGTCGTCGGTTTAGAGTACTCTTGACCTGGCCGTTATTTAAAATGTCCTGGATTTGGTTCCGGAACGTTCGCCTTGGTCTTCCCCTTCCAACTTTCGCATTCACTCTTGACTCATAAATCCTTTTTGTCAGTCACCTTTCATTCATTCTCTCTACATGCCCAAACCATCTAAGCATACCTTTTTCAATTTTAGTCACTACGTCTTCTTTTATACCACAACGTTCTCTTATCACACTATTTCTCACTCTGTCACTCAGTTTTAATCCACTCATGCTTCTCAACGCTCTCATCTCTACCGCATTTATTTTACTTTTGTGATTCTTCTGCCATACCCAACTTTCACTACCATACATAAGTGTTGGCACCAACACTCCAGCATGCACTGCCAGTCTAGCCCTTTGAGACACCATCTGGCTATTCATAAAAGCATGCAGAGCACCATTTACCATATTCCCTGCATTCACTCTCCTTTC
>JACTOM010000770.1:43353-142464 GCA_015832385.1 Elymnias hypermnestra
TCGTCGTCGTCGTCGTCGCTTCAACCGATGGACGTCCACTGCTGGACATAGGTCTCACGAAATGATGCCCACAAGACCCGATCTTGTGCCGCCTGGCTCCAGCGGCTACCGGCGATCCTCCTTATATCGTCGGTCCACCTTGTGGGGGGTCTTCCTACACTGCGTCGTCCAGTGCGGGGTCGCCATTCCAGCACTTTCCGACCCCAACGTCCATCGGTTCGTCGGACTATGTGCCCCGCCCATTGCCACTTCAGGTTCGCGATTCGTAGAGCTATGTCGGTGACTTTGGTTCTGCTACGGATCTCCTCATTTCTGATTTGATCGCGTAGAGAAACTCCGAGCATAGCCCTCTCCATCGCACGCTGAGTGGCTCTGAGCTTCCGCATGAGGCCCATAGTCAGCGACCACGTCTCAGAACCGTAGGTCATCACTGGCAACACGCACCACCTTAAGATACACTAATTTTCTTATCGGGTTTTTTATAATTCATATTATTAATGGAGGGAAATATAAATATATAGTTAAAAAAAATAAACTTAAAAAAAATAATTAATTAATTTTTGAATGTCTCACTAAAATACAAGAGCGGTTGGAATGATTTGGTTAATGTTGGTTTTGAATTACTTGTGGATGTGGATGTGGATGTGGATGTGGATGTGGATGTGGATGTGAATGTGGATGTGGATGTTTGGATGTCCAGGGATGGTTTAAAAGATGAGTGAATATAAAAACAAATGTATGGAATATAGTAAAAACAACAATTTCGCTTTCCCTTAGAAACCATTGCTATCTGTCGCTTAGAAATCAATTAGATTTAAAAGTCGTTAACAAATCAAATCAAATTTATGTATATTTTTTGTTACATTTGCTTTTTGACATTGACAACCAACAATTTCTGATCTTAATATTTGACGGGTTTTTTTTCTTTTAATTCCAATTCTTTTTGTTCCGCTAAAGTTGAAACATTCTTAAATTACAATTCAGCTTTTTATTTCTTGATTTTCAGGCGGCGCGAAGTTGGTCCAGTTAGTTAGTTTTTAATAATTCTTTTTATATTTTAAATAAAAAGGGAAGGTCACCTCAATTACAGGAATTAACATAGGTGGATAAAAGGGAAGGAAAAAAAGGAATTAATTATCATGACAAAATTAGGAACTACGAATTTTGCCCGAATTTAAAAAAGGGCCAGGCTAGAAATGGTGAAAGTTGGGTATGACTGAAGAAGGACAAAAGTATTATAAATGCTGTAGAGATGAGAGAATTGAGAAGTATTAGTGGACTGAAACTGAGTGACAAAGTAAGAAATAGTAGTATAAGAGAACGTTGTAGTATAAAAGAAGATGTAGTGACTAAAGTTGAGAAAGGTATGCTTAGATGGTTTGGGCACTGGGTAGTTCCTGAACCAAATCCAGGACATTTTAAATAAGGGCCAGATCAAGAGTACTGTAAATTGTCGAAGTTGTATGAAAGATTTAATGAAAATGAAAGAAGCAAAGGAGATAGGCAAGGATCGTGGCAAGTGGGAGGACGTGGTCTCTGGCTACTCCGAAGGGAACGTAAAGTAACGTCAAACGCTTTTCTGTGATCAATTAAGGATTAAAGTTTGAAATGGCGTAGACGATCCTCATAACGTGGCAGTTTCTTAGCCATGTTGCATCTGTATGATAAGTGCCACAAGAATGTTCTCTTTCTAAACGTTTATCATAAATATTGTAGTATGGTTTCTACAGAGCATTATACTGGAATACAAATCTCTTTAATTGGTGGAAGATCTTTGCTGGTAGGGTGGTAAGTAGCCACGACCGAAGCCTAAATTACAAAATGCAATTTCCTACATTGTCTAAAAGGGCCAGACTGGATGTGCATAGAAGAGTGTTGGTGCCAATACTTATGTGTGGTAGTGAAAGTTGGGTATGGGAGAAGAAGCACAAAAGTAAAATAAATACGATAGAGATGAGAGCGTTGAGAAGTATGAATGGATTAAAACTGAGTGAGTACGAAATGGTGTGACTAAAGTTGAGAAAGGTATGCTTAGATGGTTTGGGCGTGTGTATGTTCCTGGACCAAAACCAGGTCAAGAGTACTCTAAACCGACGAACTTGTAAGGGAGGTTTAATGAGAATGAAAGAAGCGAAGGAGATAGGCAAGGATCCAAGTCCAAGATCCAAGCTAGCAAAGCAACTACTCGTACCACTACACGCCTTTTGAATTACAGATTAGTTTGCTTCTATATTATTTCATTTTATGTAGAAATATATCAATATCATATGAATCATCACAATATATTGGATTGAAACGCACGTTGAATAACATTGTTTTGGGTTTCCGGGACTTTAAACACATATGGGTATTTAAGTATCACAAGATAGCGCTATTATTGTAGGTGCTTGTAAACCGAGCAGACGTGTGTTTAGATTATAATATATATTATATTAATTATATGAAACATTGATGTTACTGATCACTTTGAAATAAAAGAAATAATATTTAAATATTTGAACGCATCCTTAAAAAATGGCGGGAGTGTTATGTGTGTTTTGCGTTTTTGTTTTAAAAATTGTGTTCGCCCAAAGTTCGTTAGGTGAGTTATTTATCTATTACTAGCTTTTCCCTGTCTTCGTTATCCGTGTGAATATGGAGAAGCCCGTTCTCAGTAAAAGTCTACTTCATAAAAAGGACCAAAATCGCACTAACCGTTCCAGAGTTACAAATGATATAAAAAACACGACTTTCTTTTATATCTTTATGAAAATGTTTGTTTATGATATCAATGGCCTATTTAATTTATCTATTATTGCTTTATACTGTCATTGAAACTTCCCCGGTCGTGCCAATATTGTAACGAGATATATAAACGGAAACGGAAATTCCAATACTATTTTTATACATCTCTTTGATGGCAAGGCGGTATCTAGCCATGGCCGAAGCCTCCCACCAAAGCAGACTGACAAATGATGTAATGCAACCTAAATTTTGTCTTAAACAATCTCAAAAAGTGCGAAAAAAATATTATCTGGCAATATAACAAAGTATTTTTAGTAAATTTTATTAATTGCAGAGGAGAAGTGTGTTATAAATAACGTGAATGGTACTTGTATACCAATAAAACTTTGCAAACCTTATATGAAAGTTCTGGAGAACTTCGGTGGTGCAGCAGGAGTGCAGGTGGCACTCAAGAAGACATTTTGCGGGTTCGACGGCCTCAATCCTAAGGTAAAATGTAAATGACAATATACTGGTCAGTTTATAAACTTGTAATTTAATAAAAAAGAGAACCGGTTTCCTTGCCAAAAGAAATATAAACAGTTATAATGTTCCAGTTTTTAAATTTACTTATAGAAGAAATATTCCTTATTTATTACAGTACGAGTATCGAATATTTTCGTTCAACTCTTGAAAATGGCATCATATATCTTCCGATATAAGATACTTATTTAGAGACAGACAACACGACGTGAATTTATTCATGAATATGGGAGAAAGTGGAAGAGAAATTGTGTGCTCGCATCACTCTCTCTCTCTCTTTCAACTGCCTCATGAAGTCCAAGGTTCCAATTCAAAAATCGTTATTGTGTTTTTTAATAAGATTTTCTCAATATTGACCCGAAGTTGGAAGTTTCACCTCAGTGCCTCGGATTATGAGAGTGAAAGAATAGAGAGCGCACTTGTACTATGCCTAACAAGCCTAACCCTCTGAAAACCCTTCCTCGCATGAGAAAAGGGGCCTGTGCCCAGCAGTAGAACATAAGCAGCAGTGGGCTGCTACTTACCTTACCTCTATCTCTTGCCCCTCGAGTAATATACGAAACTCTTTCTATCTTCACTAATTTATATCTCCCACTTAAATTCCATTCCTGATCACACTTTTCGTAACGCACTCGCCATGAATTCCAAAATCTGCATACTACTAAGTTTTAACTTAAGATTGTTATTTTTTAATATGCTAATCTGAATTACAATATAAACAAACAAAAATATAAAATGAACAAGAAACTAGAACTTTCAAAAAAGAATTAAATACCGAATACATTATACAGTTTGGGATGTGCTAAATGTATAAAACACGAATGTTATGTCCAAAAACGAATAAAAAAAATCAACAAGTTTATAATGTCATGAAAAACATACTCTTATTTTATTACAGTACGGGTATCAGATTTTTTTTTAATAAATGGAGTACGTCACCGCCATATTGACGTTTTAACGATTCTTTTAATGGTATATTTCATTAATGCAAGTTTGATGTTTAGAAGTTAACTTTGTATTTAAAAAATAATTGTAATGACGATGATAAAAAGAGGACTTCCGATTGAGTTTGTTGTGGGTTCTTCTCAGGGCAGGGTGCGAAGGTACCCTGGTAACTTTCGATTGCAAGTCGTTTTTAACCATTTTTTTTAACCAAGTCATTTTTTGTAAATCCAGTTCTGATGTGACAAGTGGAGGAATAACTCAAGGTCACGCCAACCGATTTCGATGATTCTTTTTTATTGGATATACTTCAGGGGTTGTTTTGTGATAGTTTGGTTAGGTTCTGGTGATGGATTCCATGGCAAAGTGACGGAACTCTTCAATTCTTAGGAGCAAATGAATGATACTCGGCAGAATCTTCTATAGGCTATCCAGATATTTGAGTTGCCTACCGTGACTTCGATATGGCCAAGTGCTACTCGTAGTTAAATATGAAGATCAATGGAACTCCTCAACGGTTTACAGTAAGGGTGCGGTTAGAGGCAGAAAATATAAGTGTCTGTAATCAAATAGCAATGAGCTTACGTTTGTTGCTGCATTGCAGCACGTTTTTAGGTATACACATATTGAGACAAATTTGTTAGTTTACTTCAGATTCAAAAAATAAATAAAAATTTTAACAATAAAGGAACCGCCTTTAAAACAAACTTACAAATATATCAATATGCTCTAAAAAGTAAGAAATAATTGCGTTTTTTTTTGTGTTCTTCGTATTATTATATTCGGAGTCGGTGTCAGCCAAGGTACCTACATAAATAGCTACAGGTGGGAGAGACGCGGGACACACCTACCTTGGCTGACGCCGACTCCGAATATAAGAATACGAAGAACACTATAAAAGAATACGCAATTATTTCTCACTTTCTAGAGCATATTAATAGTTTTGTAAGTCTGTTTTGAAGGCGTTTCTTTTTTTTGTTAAAATTTATAGAATATGTAGAAAAAACTATATTTGTCGATCTACAAGCGCTAGTTGCTTAAAAAGGTTTTACAGCATTAAGAATCTTCACGATATTGTTATACAAGAAAACCGCAGTTATTAAATGCTAATAAAAAAGAGGTTCCTGTTAAGGTTTCGATCGTGTGACTTTTTGTAGCAATTACAGAACACAAAAAAGCTAAAAGCTAACAGAAAATGTTTATATAATTCAAAACGAGTGTTTTTGTAATAGTGTATTTATTTTAATGTTCATATTAACGAAAGCACTTTGTTATTAACACACCTATCTTTTTTTACTGACACGTTAGCGAATGACTATAGTCTCAATTAATGATACAATCTGCCTCATTGGTCTAGTGGTTTGCATGTTCGACTACAGACATGAGGTCCTGGGTTCGAGTCCCGGGTCGGGCCAACTCTAAATCGATATTGAGGTTTCTATTAAGATTTTCTCAATATTTGCCCGAAGTTGGGAAAAATTTGGCGGTGTGATCCACCCCCGTGCCTCGGAGAGCACGTTAAGCCGTCGGTCCTGCGCCCGATCTCTCTCTCCGGTTGTGAAGGTTTACCGTCACATCGGACTATTAGAGTGAAGGAATAGAGAGTGCACTTGTGTACTATGCGTGCCAATCCGCAGTGGAGCAGCGTGGTGGGTCTATGCTCTAAAAATCCTCTCTCCAATGAGTGAGAAGGCCTGTGCCCAGCAGTGGGACGTTAATGGGCTGTTACTTACTTACTTACTTACTTTTAATGATACAATCTAAGATCAGGTAAGAGAGAATCCTTAGATTGCCCATGTAAACTACCGTTTGACGAGGTCCATTCGGAGTATATTGTCAGTGTCAACTCTTTCTTTGTAAGTCATGATGGGTATTATCTATTTCACTTCTCGGTAACTGTCGTAACAAAATATGCGTAGAGATAACAACAGATTATAGAAAAAAACAAAATAAGTCAGTTACAAAGTGACCGTTACCAACGGCGTGTGTGTGTGTGTCACGTCTAAGGTCGTTAATTATTTATGTGTTATTTTAAAAACTGTGGGTGTGTATTAGTGATGATTTGTGTTTTTGGTTATATAAGTGATGTGAAGTTTTAATTTTTAAGATATACATACAAGACGGACTTTTTTCACAATCTTAAAGTTTAGCACAACGTGACGCTGCACCAGTCTTAATTTAATACACAAAAAATAACATTGTGTAGTTTAACTATTAGCAAACATAAAAATCATAACATTTGGTAGTCTTTCACGAACATTTAAGTCCCAAAGGCCACTTTATCATCATAAGACCCGCGGGGCAATCGACACAAAAACATCAATGCGGGATGGAGCAGGTATCGGTTATTTCCGTTAATGTGCGGGCAAACTACGAGGGCTATAAAGTCGGTTCCACAGCCTTATTCCAGAAGTTTTTTTTGCTTGAAAGTACGTCTTTGTCGATAATATTTTATTTTTATACTTTATTGTACACCATACAAAGTAATTATATATTAGGAAGGAGATTTGAACTATGTAAATTAATGTCGGACAAAAGGCGGTCTTATCGCTTTAAAGCGATTTCTTCCAGACAACCTTAAGGAGACTTAGTTAAGAGATTAAATGTAGGTGGTGAAAATAATAAATACAATACATCCATTCATACATAAATGTGTCTGAAAATAGAATACATATATCATAAATATGTCGGAGAATAAGAGAGAACGGAGAAGCATAAATCACATGGGCGTAAGGTTCTCCGCCGACATCGTTATTAATTGGATCCATTATTTAATTTCTTATTCTGTGGGCGTTCGTGGGTAATGTTGGTGCAATCAAACACTTTGTTAATTAACTCGGATTATAATGTTCAATCACTTAATGTTCCCGATATTAATTTACACAAACTCATTAACACTAATAGCTAGGAACGCGACAGTTTTAATAGTCGACCACTCCGGCCGACCGCCGCTCGAGAACTGCCGATTGACTCTGCCCCCACGCCGATACAAAGATGGCGCCAGCTTTCCACAGACTATTACACACGGACCAGCGATCCACTGACTCTTGCACTCCGACAAATATATAAAATATAATCATATAAAAAAAATACATAGACGTCACGTCGTCGTTATATGGGAATTTTTTTAAATGCCTTGCCGCGAATCGAATCTAGAGTAACGAGGATCTCTGTTAAAGTAACGAGGTCATCATGGATGATCTTAGATACATTTTAAATGCAGATTCCTTTTTTTTAGTTTATTCCCACGGGAATATAGAACACATGTGGTTGTCGTAAACAACGCTATTATACTCAATGTGTCAACAGTCAAGTCTTCGTAGACTTCAAGAATAGTTTTTTCTCAAATCAAAAACTTTATTCAAATCATTGTTTTGGTTTATTAAAATATTGACTATTTGAAGGGGTACATACCACGGTGGCGTTTTTTTAATTTTGCCGATATTTCGACCCAGTTGCATGGATCGTGGTCACGACGATACTGCTGTGGTCGGTAGTGTCAAGCTATCAAGGGCAGAATCTGTCTACCTTACGTCTGATCCTTTTATTTTTCACGGCACCCACATCCATTTATCGGCATACTACACTCACGACGTCACGTTTTAATTTTGAAAAATTGCGTCGTTTGTTCATTTGGCATAACTTCACCACTGGATTGAAATTAGGATACTTTTTAATTGCAATGGCCTCGCGAACTAATCTCGGCATATAATGGCGGTCCTTGGAAAGAACTTTCGGGCTATGAAGTTCTATCCAGTGTTGAGTGCCCTGCTGCAAAATGTGCTATCTCAGATTTTTGTGTGTCGTTCGCGGAGCACATTTTGCGTCGTGAACACGATCCATGCTACTGGGTCGAAATATCGGCAACATTAAAAAACGCCATCGTGGTGTGTACACGTTCAAATAGTCAATATACGTTCAAATAGAAGTGTGTAACGGAATATTATTTGTCACTTCCGAAGTGATTGACTTACAAGATTAACATTAGGATGAATAAATGGAATTCAGATGTATGTATTTATTTATTTGTATATATGTATCTCGGAGGGCAGATATCTGTGGAACGCTGGCGCCATCTATCGGCGTCGACAGAGTCAATGGTGGCAGTCCGGCGGGAGTCACTCGACAGTTGTCGAGTAGCGCTCGATCGGAACAGTCAACTGTTGAAACTGTCGCGTTCCTAGCTATTAGTGTTAATGAGTTTGTGTANAGAGTATCTCCAATTTTAAGAAGTGTGTAACGGAACATTATTTGTCACTTCCGAAGTGATATTGACTTGCAAGATTAACATAAGGATGAATAAATGGAATTACAGATGTATGTATTTATTTATTTGTATATATGTATATATTAATTTGTATATGCGTATATATTTATTGTCTTTATTTGTATGTACGAGTATATGTATTAGTATTTGTATGTATTCACAATATTCTGTATATATCTACATATTATTTTTTGAAATTGTATGCCTATTCATTTATACACACCACTTACCTTCTCTCTCCTTTCTTTGACGGGTTCCCTAACGCCAGGGTTGTCTGGAAGAGATCGCTAATGAGCGATAAGACCGCCCAATTGCACACTAAAAGCACCTTATACAGAGTAATTGTACATCTATTTTTAGCGTGGTGTTCAATAAAGAATATTATCTATCTATCTATATTTATTCAAATAGGCTTTCACGGCACAATCGTCAAATATTGTTTCATAATGTCCTACTGATGATGATATTAAGGATTGACTTACAATCGTACGAGGTTTCCTTCACGTCCTGATCTGAGACGAAGCTACAACATCATCGTTAAAAAATAATGTTCGTTCTAATTTGATTTTACTTTTAAAAACCAAATTTGTTCTATGAAATATAGTATTTCAAAAAAAGTTAAAAGCAAAAAGTCAAGATGGCGGCATGTCATGAAAAAACTCGGCTACCCGTACTGTAATAAATAAAAAATATTAAAGATTATAGTTAAGTTACAAGGGTTATCTAACGTCCTGTCGTGAAAAGAACCCACAACAAAACATCCTGTTGTTATCACCATTATGAAATAATTTTCTTTTTAATTTAGATTTACGTCTAAATACTAAAATTGGACAGTAAACAGGGCGGCATTATGCCTCATATATCAAGAACAAAATTCTAATATACGTAAAGTATTCAATATAGAATATTTAAGATAATACTTAAGTTACGAGGGTTCCCTCGCATCCTGTACCTGTTATCATAATCATTACAAAAAAAATATTTTTAATTTAAATTTACTTTTAAATACCAAATTTTATTTGATTAATGTAATTTACTACTAGAAAAGTTTAAAGAAAATATGTCATGTCATGAAAAAAATCGGATACCCGTACTGTTATAATTAAAAAGTTGAGTATAACTTTTTATCACAAATAAAATGTCATTTTCATTTTAATTTCTGAGCAATTTACAATATGTCAATTAGCTTTTTTTGGTAATATTTTTTTTAAAGTATTAAAAAAAGATATAATTGATATCTTTCGTTTGTTATAAAAACTTATACCTTTATTCCTAATTTTGTTAGTAATTTTTATATTATATCAGTTCGATCAGTTTTACACTGACAATTACATCAAATGAATTCTGATTAGTGATGATACGGTCTAAGATTGGCGTTAACCTGGTAAAAGGTAATTTACCTTTTAAGCTTTCTACACAGTCTTTATTGGTATCTCTTGATCTCTGGCAAGGTGAAATAATTTCGTACCATTTGTGAGACAAGTCCACTCTAGAATATTAATGGGAAAGTTAGTGTCCTTCAATTCACCTCAAGACTACCTTTACAGGTTTGCTGTCCGCAATATTTGCCTCCAACAACTACACAAAAACCTATCACCACGTTGAGAAACCCTGACAGCATCTTAAAGAAATCTTTACTTAACAATAACTCTATGGATTACATCGAAACATTTCCAAGTCCACCTGAATGTGGCTTCAGCAAATCAAACTTCGGTAGAATCGTTGATGGAGTGGATGCTAAACTCGGTAAGTAAGTAAGTAAAGTAAGTAGCAGCCCATTAACGTCCCACTGCTGGGCACAGGCCTCCTCACTCCGAGGAGCGAGGGTTTTTAGAGCATAGACCCACCACGCTGCTCCAGTGCGGATTGGCAGGCATAGTACACAAGTGCACTCTCTATTCCTTCACTCTCATAGTCCGATGTGACGGGAATCCGACACGACCGGAGAGAGATCAGGCGCAGGACCGACGGCTTAACGTGCTCTCCGAGGCACGGGGGTGGATCACACCGCCAACTTCCCAACTTCGGGCAAATATTGAGAAAATCTTAATAGAAAACTCAATATTGATTTTTGAATTGGCCCGACCTGGGACTCGAACCCAGGACCTTATGTCTGTAGTCGAACATACTAACCATGTGGCAATGAGGCAGTCCCTCGGTAAGTGAATATTATAAATCTGTAACTGTGTGCTATTAAATAATCGTGTACTAGGTGATTGGAGCAGAGCACGTTAAGCCCTCGGTCTTACTCCTTGTCTCTCTCCGCGAGTGTCGGATTGCCGACACATTCCACTATAAAAGTGAAGGAATAGAGAGTGCACTTGTGTACTATGGGTTTACCCTCTAAAATCCCTCTCTCCTATGAGTGAGGACTGGTTTTCAATGGTATTAAACAAGTAATATCACAACCAACGCATTATATTTTCTAATTTCCTTATCCTTTTCACATTATACCAACATTACGAACTTAAGAAATTAAAATACAGTAATTCGAGAGTGCAAGCTGAAACTTCCACGAACCGCTTAAATGTGTGAGCGGAACTTAATCCAGTTTTTTGCTACAGAATTATATTAAAATATTACTAGTATTATGGGGCGATATTTAACGGCCTCGTGGATGCAGGGGGGGGGGGGGTCTTCGGTCGTGGCTAGTTACCCCCCTACCAAAGAAGACGTAACGCCAAGCAAGAGATATATCTTCCAACACGATGCTATGTAAAAACCATAAAGGGTAAATATCCTCTTACCAGATTAAAGCGCTTCCATCCTAGACGGTCATCACAGTGGGATCACAATCAGCAATAAAAAGAATAATAGTCAGTATCTCCTATTAATAAACTAAATTTGCGTTGAAGGTGATCTACCATGGATGGCGCTTTTGGGTTATGAATTGAGACCCAACTTTACTAGCTGGCGCTGCGGGGGAACACTCGTCACTCACAGGCACGTTGTCACTGCGGGTCACTGCATACACAACCAGGAAAAGACACTGTAAGTTATTTTCATTGATGTACACCTTGGAGTCTGATATCTGATCTCATGTAGAATTTGTGCCAAATTACAAGTTAATGTTTCACGCTTGACGTGATTAAGATAAAGAAATAAAACGACGGGTGTTAGTCAGACTGAGGATTACGAGCCTCGAGGCAATGCATTCCCAGGCATCCAATTGATGTCCAGTATTCTACTTCACCTGTTATCTAGCGGGCTAAATCCCATCAGCAATTATATATATCGATAGGTGATCCGGGTATCACCACTGCCTCACAAAGCAGGGGGCGTCCAGCGTTCACTGGTCTTGGGTCGCCGTCGTCATCGTCGCTTCAAACGATGGACGTATACTGCTGGACATAGGTCTCACGTAATGATGTCCACAAGGCCCGATCTTACGCCGCCTGGCTCCAGCGGCTACCGGCGGCCCTCTTGATGTCGTCGGCCCACCTTGTGGGAGGTCTCCCTACGCTGCGCCGCCCGGTGCGGGGTCGCCACTCCAGCACCTTCGGGCCCCAACGTCCATCGGCCCGTTGGACTATGTGCCCCGCCCATTGCCACTTCAGGTCTGCGACTTGTATTTCAGGTCTTGGATGCTGGCTGGTAATTCCATGGAGGTGTGTGCTTCTTATTAATTTCTGGACGATCTCCTCCACGGCGGGCATCCTGGTCTCACAATAGATAACGTCTTTACTAACGAAATTCAGAGTTTGTTTTATCATACGCTGTTAAATCTGCAGCCTCCTCTGATGGAAATGATATTGTTACCCTGGGTTGTTCTTAATTGTGGAGTTTTGGGGTGCAGACCTCAAGGCAATGCCTCATTACCCGGGTATCTTCCTCAGGCATTAATTTGATGCCTGGTAGTCTTTTTTGCCTATCGACGCATGCTCAAGATCAGCTGAACCCATAAAGTTGCCAACAAAGAGATCTTGCGATGAATGTATTGATAGCGGGGACTTTGGAAGACCGTCAAAAAGAACAAGGCTGCGTATCTGGGGCATTTTCTTGAGACATGACAGATATGCACTCTTACAATTAATAATTATGGGCAAAGTGGCTGGCATGCAGCGTATTAGACGCAAGAGGACCCCTGGTTGTGCAACATCAGGGAGTGGACCGAGATCAGCTCAACTACTTAGCCTCGCGAAAGATAAAGTTAAATGTGGACAACTGACTGCCAACATTCGCTAGTCAGGGAGGCACACAAAGAAGAAGAAGAATCATTTTTGGCCGAAATCATACGTGCTGCTTCACGTACACTAGTGGGTCTTTCCAAGTCTGTCCAGTGTGTTGTCCAATCCGAGTGTCGTCACTGCCATTGTGTCGTCTTCGCCGTTATTATGGCCTACATCAGGAAATGGTGACAGCAGGAGCTCAAGTTAGAGGGAACGCTCTGTTTTTGCCGCTCTTGGGTGCTGGCAATTTTTAACCTTTTCTATCTTCTCCTTGTCCAGGACTAAACCTAACAGAAGGAACTGAATTAATTAGTGTACTGACTTTAGTATTTAATGTATGACTTTCTTTCAGATATGTAGTCCGTTTAGGAGAATTAGATCTCGCTAAGGAAGACGAAGCCACACCCGTCGACAGTCTAATCAAGGAAGCGATCAAACACGAGAAATATAACCCAAACTCATTCGAAAACGACATCGGCCTTCTTGTGTTACAGGATCAAATAGTGTATACCGGTAAGTACTATTAGTATTTGGTATATTTGGCTTTGCTATAGCAGAAGTCTTTGATTCCCGATAGATAAAATTAAATAAAATTAAAAATTGTCTAAGAGTAATATTGTTTAATTTACTTATATTTGCTGATTTGTTCGGGAATAATATTTGCTGATTTGTCCGGGACTCATTATTGCTGATTTGTCCTGGACTAATATTTGCTACTTAGTCCGGGATTAAAATTGTTAATATGTCCGGGACTAATATTTGCTGATTTGTCTTGGACTAATATTTGCTACTTAGTCCGGGATTAACATTGTTAATTTGTCCGGGACTGATATTTGCTGATTTGTCCGGGACTCATATTTGCTGATTTGTCCTGGACTAATATTTGCTACTTAGTCCGGGATTAACATTGTTAATTTGTCCGGGACTGATATTTGCTGATTTGTCCGGGACTCATATTTGCTGATTTGTCCTGGACTAATATTTGCTACTTAGTCCGGGATTAACATTGTTAATTTGTCCGGGACTGATATTTGCTGATTTGTCCGGGACTCATATTTGCTGATTTGTCCTGGACTAATATTTGCTACTTAGTCCGGGATTAACATTGTTAATTTGTCCGGGACTGATATTTGCTGATTTGTCCGGGACTCATATTTGCTGATTTGTCCTAGACTAATATTTGCTACTTAGTCCGGGATTAACATTGTTAATTTGTCCGGGACTGATATTTGCTGATTTGTCCGGGACTCATATTTGCTGATTTGTCCTAGACTAATATTTGCTACTTAGTCCGGGATTAACATTGTTAATTTGTCCGGGACTGATATTTGCTGATTTGTCCGGGACTCATATTTGCTGATTTGTCCTAGACTAATATTTGCTACTTAGTCCGGGATTAACATTGTTAATTTGTCCGGGACTGATATTTGCTGATTTGTCCGGGACTCATATTTGCTGATTTGTCCGGGACTCATTTTGCTGATTTGTCCGGGACTCATATTTACTGATTTGTCCGGGACTCATTATTGCTGATTTGTCCTGGACTAATATTTGCCGCTTAGTCCGGGATTAACATTGTTAATTTGTCCGGGACTGATATTTGCTGATTTGTCCGGGACTCATACTTGCTGATTTGTCCTGGACTAATATTTGCTACTTAGTCCGGGATTAACACTGTTAATTTGTCCGGGACTGATATTTGCTGATTTGTCCTGGACTAATGTTTGCTACTTAGTCCGGGATTAACATTGTTAATTTGTCCGGGATTAATATTTGCTGATTGGTCTGGGACTCATATTTGCTACTTAGTCCGGGATTAACATTGTTAATTTGTCCTGGACTAATATTTTCTAAATTATTTAAAATTAATATTGCCTAATTTCTTTAGGGCTATTATGGTCTGATTGGTCCATTTGTTTTATATTTATGTGGTACTTATATTATATAATTTGTCTAGATATAATTTATGTAACTGGGGGCTATGAGCTATGAGTTTCATTTCCCCAGAAAACGGATATGTTTCAGAACATTTCCTCCCCCCCCCCCCCTTCTTCCTATAAAAGTCTGAGACATATAATATTCTAGAGAATGGCTTCGGTATTCAGTTGCCAAGCAAATTATAACATCGTTACTGTCTTAGATTATATCACAAATTACTATTACGTAAACTATTTAGGTTATACTAAAAGATTTATTTCACGTATGACTTCGTTATGTTTCAGACTTCATCAGACCGATATGTATGCCTTTGGAGAGTAAATACCGAAGCCTGGACTTCGTCCAGTGGATGCCTTTCGTTGCTGGATGGGGGAAAACAAGTTCACGTAGGTATACATTGTTTACGTAACATATAATTAACCTTACAATTATGATCCATCTATATTTATAAAAATCAGTTGCTGTTCATTATTCTCGCTAAAAGTCGAAAATAAAAGTAAAAGTAAGTAGCAGCATTTAAACGTCCCACTGCTGGGCACAGGCTTCCTCACTCCGAGGAGCGAGGGTTTTTAGGGCATAGACCCACCACGCTGTTCCACTGTGGATTGGCAGGCATAGTACACAAGTGCACTCTCTATTCCTTCACTCTCATAGTCTGATGTGATCAGAGAGAGATCAGGCGTAGGACCGACGGCTTAAAGTGCTCTCCGAGGCACGGGGTGGATCACACAGCCAACTTCCTAACTTCGGGCAAATATTGAGAAAATCTTAATAGAAAACTCAATATTGATTTTTGAATTGCCCCGACGCGGGACTCGAACCCAGGACCTCATGTCTGTAGTCGAACATGCTAACCACTAGACCAATGAGGCAATTGCAACTCGAAAATGGCTGACACTGTTTAGCTAATTTTGATTTTGAAGTATTTGTGAAAGTCCAGAAAGGGAAGGTGAAAGTAAATATCAAAAAAAATAGACTAAAAACAAATTAGAAACTATTTATCTATCTTTTTAAGTCTAAATGTCTATTATCTATTCCGCTTCTCGGTAACTATTGTAACCAAATTTGCGTAGACACCGCATTACAAAATGACCGTTACTAACGGTGCGAGTCTTTGTCTTTTTTTTGATGGTATCTTTTTATGTCTATTTTTCATCCCCAGGAGGTCCTACAGCGACACATCTCCAAGTCTTACAGTTACCAGTGGTGTCCAATGAGGTCTGCGTACAGAACTACTCCATATACAAGAACCAAGTTATAGATGACCGGGTTATGTGTGCCGGATACAAGGCCGGGGGCAAGGACTCCTGTAGTGGAGACAGTGGGGGCCCTTTGATGCAGCCTATGGTAAGAAATTCTGCTGCAGTGTCACCTTTTGCTAGAAACAGAGAGAAAATCAAACTAAGTAGGAATTACCATTAACTTTCGTAAACCAAACTATTGCCATAAGGTGGCGTCACCGTATTTATTATTATTTATTTATTAAAACCAAATTTTGTTAAATAAATATACACTAAGTCCTTTTTTATAATAATAGCTATCCGTCAGTCAAAGTCACGTTAAAATTGGTCCAGCTGTTTCAGAAAAAGTAAACTGTAAAATTTTCATATGCCTTCCTTTTCAGCCTGTAAACAAAACCTCCTATTTCTACCAAATCGGAATAGTCTCCTTTGGTTTGCGGGATTGTGCGAAGCCCGGATACCCAGGAATCTACACCAGGATCACCAGCTTTATACCGTGGCTCGAGAAACATGTGCTCGGCGCTTCATAGATATTTAAAAAAAAGTTTTCATTCAAATAATGTTAACGAGAATTATGTTTGAAAAAAATTAAACGTTCTTTATTCAAATAGCGTTAACGAGAGTTAGGTTCGGAATACTAAAACGTTGTATATTCAAATAAAGTTAACGACAGTTATGTTTGGAAATATAACACATTTTATATTCAAATAGCGTTAACGAGAGTTATATTTGGGATAAAACATGCATTGTAATATAATGAACGAGAGCTATGTTCGAAAAAACATTGTTCTTTATTTCAATCGCTTTAACGAAAGTTGTGTTTTAAAAAACTTTCGTCATTCGAATAGCGATGACGAGATTAACGTTGTTTAAAAAAAATAAGAGGTTCTTATTTCAAATAATGTTAACGAAAGTGATATTTAACGAAACAATCCTTTGTTCAAGGAGCGCCAATAAGTTCTATTGTATCGTCATTGCTCTGTGCGTTGATAACGAGTTTCCCACCGGTTCGGAACGTTGATTTTATTATATAGTTTTGTCTCAAATCGGGAAATCAGAAATATAAGCATCTCTTTCTTTTTAAGTCATAGTGTATTATTTATTTCGCTTCTCGGTAACTGTCGTAACAAATTACGTATAGAGTCAAATAAATCGGTTACAAAGTGACTGTTACTAACGGTGCGTGTGTCGCGTCGAAGATAGTTAAGTTTTTTTGTGGTATTTTATAAACTGCGAGTGTGTTTATTAATAGTTTTTTGTTTTTGATTATATAAGTGATGTGGATAACAATGAGCCTATAAATACAAGACCTACTTTATTCACTATCTCAAAGTTTAGCGCAACGTGACGCTACACCAATCTTATTTTAATAAATAAAAGATAACATTGTATAGTTTAACTACTAGCAAACATAAAAATCATAACATTTGGTAGTCTTTCATGAGCGTATAAGTTCGAAGAGACACTTCAGCATCAATTGACCCGCAGGGCAATCATTGCAAAAGCATCCGTGCGGGGCGGGGCAGGCGACCGTTATTTCCGTTAAAAAGCGCGGGAAAAACACGGGTTCCAATAAAACTCGACCGGACAATCTAAGGTATGAGTTGACTGTTATAGGTTTAATATCGTTTTTTAATATATAAAACTAAATTTATTTATTATAAGATTAGTTATATGGAAATAAATTTGATAAAAACAAATATTCGTTTTTATTTTCTTTTATTGTACACATTTTAGTGGTTGTTTTTAACTTCTCATGGTGGTAAGTGATAACATCATTGATTACGTGGTAATTAGCTACGACTGAAGCCTCTTACCAAACCAAACCTATACAAATAAGAAAACACAATTTAACAAAAGGACTATGCACCTTGATCACGGAAACGATCACGCGAATTAGTCTGTTCGTCTGTTCGCGATAAATTCAAAATTACTGATCCAATTTTCATAAAGTAATCACCAATCGATAGAGTGGTTCATGAGAAAGATTTATTTATATGATTTATCAAGGTTTTGTTTAAATTGATTAAAATATAATAATATTAAATAAGTCATATAAAGAAGGCCTCTGGGAGCTTCACTCAAAAATGCTGCCTAATCCTTTAGAGATATAAAAAAAACAATATATGATAGAATAATCACTCACTTATAGACCTACAAAAATACATGATGGTAAACATATATCTATCATTTAAGGGGAAGTCACTATACCCTATTAATCTTCAAAAAAATTGGTCATGTTCATTGCGGTACCTATATCCTTATCCTTGCTTTCTTGCACATTATTATATATTTTTACACGATTTCATTTTCTTAAATATCTTAGGAGATAAGCAAAAATAATAAACACGCGCTGAAAATAAATTTAAGCGCATCTATCACACCACATAACCCTTTGATCGCCCCTGTCAAATGACGATACGATAGTTCTGTCTCAACTCGGTCAATCAGAAGTATAAGCATCTCTATCTTTTTAAGTCATAATTGTATTATGTATTTCGCTTCTCGGTAACAATCGTAGCAAAATATGCGTAGACATAATACCAGACAAAAAAAAACCACTAAAAATAAATCAGTTACAAAGTGACCGTTACTAACTAAATGTCGTTAAGTTTTTTTGTGGTATTTTATAAACGTGTGACGAACGATGTGAATAACAATGAAAACCTTCGAGATAAATATTAATTTTTAAGTTATGAGCCTATGATTACAAGACGCACTTTTATCACTATCTCAAAGTTTGGCGCAACATGATGTTACACCAGAGTCTTAATTTAACAAACAAAAGATGACATTGTATAGTTTAACTATTAGGAACCATAAAAATCATAACTTTTGGTAGTCTTTCATGGACATTTAAGTACTAAGAACCACTTTAGCGGACAAACACACACAACAAAACGCAGCCGGGTAATCTAAGGGATCTCTCTATTCTTCACCACTTCACTCTACTCTAATCTAGTCCACTCCACAATACTTTAATTTAGTCCACTCCACTGTACTATATTCTAGTCTATTCCAATCAGCTGTACTCTTAATCTTATCCACTCCAATTTAATATGATCTAGTATACTCCACTCTACAATATTCTATTCTTCACCACTTCACTGTACTCTAATCTAGTCCACTCCACTCTACTATATTCTTGTCTATTGCATTCCGCTATACTCTTAAACTTACCTTCTCCACTGTAAAATGATCTAGTATATTCTACTCCCCAATGTTCTATTCTTCACCACTTCATTGTACTCTAATCTAGTCCACACCGTTATATTATAATCTAGACTACTCCACTCCACTATATACATGTCTACCTCTCTTTATTCCAGTCCAGTCCAGTTTGCTGTAATTTATACCACGAGGCTGTCCTTTATTCTAATCTACCTCGCGCCATTCCATTTGGGAATTGCACATAAATATAACTAATTCAACTAGTAAACTGTAAGAATAGCCCTTTATAGGAATTAAATATGTATTTCTATTAAATAGTGTGATGTGGTTTTAATTTGATATAAAAAAACCAGTAAGAAAAATCAGTGATTATTTATATCATTGTAAAGACCAAAATTTTCGTCCATCCAGGATATAATCCCATGAATCACTAAGCAAATATTCACGTATTCCACATTGGTGTCATAGAAAATTCGTTGTAATCACTCGATATATATAAAGACCGACTCATTTCACTTATGTATTCATAAAACCATGTTTCTTACACATAGTAAAAACTTCGACGTCCTTGATAAATTGTCATTCATGACGCCGTTGTTTCATATTTTCCGTTGCGTCACGTAAACTAAGGCTAGTATTCAAGATTGTACTTTATTACACCGAATAAATAACAACTTTTTTATAAATTAAACACGTTTGAGAATACATACACACAATTCACTCAATAAAATTTAATTAAATTGTAACACACAAAATCCTTTGGGTGCATTGGAGAGCGCAAAGTGACAAGAAGGGGAGAGGGATGGGGATAGGAAGGAGAAGGGAGACGACAGGATGGAAGTTATACAAGGAGATTAGAGGAGAAGGGGAAAGTGATAGCAAGGGGAAGGAAGACGAGAGAAGAAAATTGTTGTTGAGGATGCGAAATAAAAGAAGAGAAAAGTGATGGTGAGAGGAGGAAAGGATAGGAGAATGTGGAGTTGTGAATGATAAAAGAGGTGATGATGATTAGAATAATATTTGTTTTGTTGCATTAACGTTATTCTGTAATTGTGTAAATAAAAAGTTAATAAAAATTCAGTGAGAGTTTAAATTCTACGACTTCGTTATTGTATATTATTTGTGAAACTATTATTATAGTAAAAAAAGAGCGAAGCAAGTAAGATGGCGAAGGCTAAGAAGCTAGATGCTAGAAGGAGTTTTAGTTTGTTGTTGCATGCTTTGGGATATATATATATAATACCAGAGTTATCAAGCAGGAGTAGCCTTCGGCTACGAGACAATAGCATTAGGAGGCCCACGAGCGAGAGAGAAAGAGAATACAGTAGAAAGGCACTCTCGTCCTCGAAGGTCGTGGGGTACTAGGCCATAATCCTTAGCGGGAATCATTCGTAATGCCCCACTCCGACATGAAGGCGGTTCTTATAGGTTTCAAAGGGTATTGCGAGGTCTTCCTCCTCGCTGAGTCCTACATTCTTGATCCATTTGTCAGCATTACTGCAATAATGCATTTCCCAGCTTAAAAGAAGCGTTATTAAGTGGGAAACTCTTATTCATTTTGTAGATAAATTTTTACGACGAGGTTGCCGTATATAAAACCCTTAGCTTGTCTGAAGAAAATATTATCTTGATTTTATACCCAAAAAAGGTAAAAAAGAATGGGTAATCTGTCCGACTTAAATACAGTCGTTTGCCCCGCCCAGCTCGGACGTTTTTTGCGTCTAAAAAGTGAAACAACGTTTTTTTTTATAGTCTCATGTCTTAAAAATTAAATATGACTCATGGGTTTTCGTTGTTATTCACATCACTTATATAATCAAAAACGCAAATAATCGCTAATAAACACACAGTTTATAAAATACCACAAAGAACTAAACGATCTCCGACGCGACACACCAACCGTTAGTAACGGTCACTTTGTAACTGATTTATTTTGTAGTTTCCTATTGTTTGGTGCTATCTCTACGCATATTTTTCTACGACAGTTACCCAAAAGTGAAATATATAATACACATTATGACTTAAAAAGATATTAATGCTCATATTACCACATTAAAGTAACTTATAACTTGCCAACGGAGTAGCGTGTTGGGTTTATGCTGCCGTCCCCGGAGTGGGGGTAAAGCAAAAGGCGTTTGTAACAGTTAAGGCCAATTTGGCGTCGCCCATGGATTGGATCAGTTGTTTTACTTGCATCATACATACATAGCATCACGCCTCATTCCCATAGGGGTAAGCAGAGACAACATCCTTCCACTTGCCACGATCCTTGCATACCTCCTTCGCTTCTTCCATTCACATTAAACCNCACTCTTGACACATAAATCCTTTTTGTCAGTCTCCTTTCATTCATTCTCTCTACATGCCCAAACCATCTAAGCGTCTTCTTTTATACCACAACGTTCTCTTATCACACTTGCATCATGGTTTCATAAAACTACAAAATGTAAATGTAGAACATTCTTTTATTATGTGCCTACATTTTTTCCAGTTCATTACCTCACTCACGGATTAATTAACGCTGTTGCATTCGTTTTGCATAAATACAATGATTAAAATATAAGCCCACGGAATTAATAGGTATTCTTAGATCGTATGATTTTTACCTATCGTTTTCATTGTTAAAATTTTTATTGTTTTTCTCACGCTAATATCTGAATAGATTTTACTACAAAATGACTAAGTTTTTTTTATACAAATCTTAACTATTATTAGCGGTGCATCATAAGGCTTTAGAGTTTGTTTGTTTGAACGCGTTAATCTCAGGAACTACTAATCCGATTTGTAAAATTCTTTAAGTGTGAGAAAGCCTATTTATCGAGAAAGCTATAAACTATATTTCATAATACTTGGACCAATAAAATCGGAGTAACATTGAAGAATGTTTCAAAATCGGTGTTTTCCCCCTTGCAAGCTTCGGATGCGTGCGCTGCGTAATCGGTTACAGTTTCAAAAAAATAATATACGACAAAATTGTTCCCATTTAAAAGTTCTAAAATAAAGTCAAAGACAAAATATATCTATCTTTTAAGATTAGCTTACTATAACCCTTTTTATGCTAACCAAATATTCTGTGTCCCTCTTACGAGGTTCAGATAGAGTTTTAGTATCTATATGTACCATTATATTGGTAATGACCTCAGTACAGTTTCTCAATAGGTGGGCCTGAAAATGAACATGGATAAGACAAAAACTACGTCTAATATCCATGGACCGCCACACCCAGTCATCGTTGAGAACTCAGTCCTCGAAATTGTTGACGAGTACACATACCTAGGACATATAGTTCAGCTAGGTAGGTCCAATTTCGAGAAGGAGGTCAACCGCCGAATCCAACTCGGTTGGGCAACGTTGGGGAAACTACGCCAGATATTTTCTGTGCCTGAAGACCAAAGTTTTGGAACCGTGCGTGTTGCCAGTGATGACCTACGGTTCTGAGACGTGGTCGCTGACTATGGGCCTCAAGCGGAAGCTCAGAGTCATTCAGCGTGCGATGGAGAGGGCTATGTTCGGAGTTTGTCTACGTGATCGAATCAGAAATGAAGAAATCCATAGTAGAATGGGAACATAGTCCGAAGGACCGATGGACGTTGGGAGCCGAAGGCGCAGGAGTCACGACCCCGCACCAGACGGCGCAGTGTAAGCAGACCCCCCACAAAGTGGACAGATGATTTAAAGAGGGTCGCCGGTAGCCGCTGGAGCCAGGCGCAAGATCGGGCCTTGTGGACGTCATTACGTGAGATCTATGTCCAGCAGTGGATGTCCATCGGTTGAAGCGACGACGACGACGACTACTCAAAAAAATGTTCTAATAGCAATAGAATTCCAAGTTTCTCCCTAAGAACCGAACACATACTATTACGTTAACGAAATTGTATTCCTCAATATGCGAAATAAGGAAAATTGTTTATATAAATGTGTAATACATTCCGATTCCAATTATTGATACATGATTTTCGAGAAACACATAGTGAAATTAATAATCAAGGCTACAAGGGAGGCCGTATGTGTAATACGTTGGCTATTCGATTAGTCATTACTAGTTGTAAACGCGACTTCGTTTACGTGGAGCAGTGTGTTTTTGGTGGAGTTATTTGGAGCTTGTTGTCCTTTCATAGGATCTGAATGCCATGCTTATTTACATTGAATTAACAACCTAAAGCTCTGAGTTATGGTAGTATCTCATAATTTTAGCAGAGATCTAAAAATTAGAGTTGCTAGCCAAGAGGAGAGAGTGCTGAGGTATAAATACCTTGGCAGTTGGCTGACTGACGAATGGGATAGTGAAACTGAAATAAAAACCCGAATAGAAGTCGCCTGTAGTCTCAAAGCATGAAAAAAGTACTTTCTAACCGTAACCTTCAAATGACATTGCGCAAATGTCTCTTTTGTTGTTATATATGGCCTATACTTCTATACGGATGCGAGTCTTGGACGATAAAAGAGGATCTCAGAAAACGTATAGAAGCATTTGAGATGTGGGTCTACCGACGCATGCTCAAAATCAGCTGGACCCATAAAGTTTGGGGAACTTTAACTTTGGAAGACCGTCAAAAAGAAGAAGGTTGCGTATCTGGGGCATGTTCTGAGACATGACAGGTACGGACTCTTACAACTAATAATGATGGGCAAAGTGGCTAGCAAGAGGTGTATTGGCCGCAAGAGGAAGTCCTCGTAGCGCAACATCAGGGAATGGACCGGGATCGTGCCGCTCAACTATTTAGCCTCGCGAGGGACAAAGTTAAATATGGAGAACTGACTGCCAACCTTCGTTAGTCGGAGAGGCACATAAAGAAGAAGAACAACCTAAAACATTAGTTTCAAGCTTCTAGTTTTATAAATGGCGATAACTCTATCCCTTACAGCCCTTTTTCGCGTTAAAAAGTAGCACGTGTCATTTCCCAGGCTCTAGACTATCTATGTAACAAATTTCATTTTAATCGGTTCAGTAGTTTTATCGTGAAAGGGTGAAAGTAACTCACACTTGCATTCATAATGTTAGTAAAGATTGTTATTTTACACCCTTATAATATACCCTATATTGCAAATTGTATATGTGATATTTATATCAACAGTCTAAGACATAAGTTTCAAGCTTCTAGCTTTATAAATGAATGGATTTGATGAATTACCATCTTTTCTTCGCACTAAAAGCAGTCTATGCCCTTTCTGAACCTATACACTATGTACCAAATTTAAATAGGTTCAGTAGTTTTCTCGTGAAAGTGTGACAAATAGTTACTTTCTCATATCTAATTTATTGATTGTCCGGCCGCGGTTTTTAACGGAAATAGCATCGCATTTTGCATCGATTGCCCTGTGGATTGAATGAGGCTAAAGTGGATCTTGGGACCTTAAATGTTCATGAAAGACTACCAAATGTCACGATTTTTATGTTTGCTAAAAGTTAAACTACACAATGTTATCTTTAGTTTGTTAAATGAAGACTCTGGTATAGCATCATGTTGCGCTAAACTTTGAGATAGTGAAAAAAGTACATCTTGTATTGATAGGCTCAAATCTTACAAAATAAAAACGTAGTTTTCCTTGTTATTCACATCAATTATAAAATCTAAAACATAAATAACCATTAATAAACACTCACAGTAGCACTAATAACACCGTCAGTAACGGTCACTTTGTAACTAATTTATTTTGTGTTTTTTTATTGTCTATTGTTATCTTTACGCATATTTTATTACGACAGTTACCGAGAAGCGAAATAGGTAATACATATTATGACTTAAAAAGAAAGATGCTTATATTTCTGCTTGCCCCAGTTAAGACAGAATTATCATATCATGTTAACTAGTACTTGACTGGACCATTAATTTGTGTACAGGTTGGCGTTTAACTGCAATGTTTCTCGATAGGATATGATGATACAGTCCAAGATGGATAACTGCTTTTACACAACATTGTATTGGAGCACAGAAGGCCCTCTTTATTGTTAGTCGAAGGTTTAATTTACGAAATTGCATTTTCTAACCCATTCTAACCAGTCTGGACTGGTGGGAGGCTTTGGTCGTGGCTACTTAACACCTTGCCAGCAAAGATGGCTTTTCAAGCAAGATATTTGTGTTCCTGTACGTTGCTGTGTAGAAATCATTAACCTTTCAGCATTATATAACAAAACCTTGAAAATAAGTAAGGCAATTTTATTCATTCGTCATTCGAAATAATTTTTACGATATATCGTATTGCCAAAGGGCATTTAAAACTTATTATGACGATCAATAAACAAACAAACTCTCTGGATTTATAATATTTATATAGATGTCAAAAGATGTTAATCAATGACTGCATCGCATCAGTTTTTGTCAATAAAAACATTTCATCATAATTACAGTCATCAAAATCGTTTTTTATTTACGAAATACAAACGTAATTACAGATTTCAGAGATAACCCAGTTTACTAGAGCATTACTAAAAATTATTTAGTTTAATTTGAACCAGTGTAAGTGATGTGATTGAAAAAGGCTAGAATGTTTAATAAAAAATAGAAAATAACTTTAAAAATTTAGTAAAAACTTATACACTAACTTACGAACAATAATTAATACTTTAAAAAGCACACTGTTTATTTAAATTTTGTTTTTGACAATGAATTAATAATATAATACATATTTTGATATAATAGTAATTTGTTTGACTATAAATATACGAAAAGAACTCATAAAGCACACAAATTTAATAAGTTATCAAACAGTATACGTTTAATTCATAAAAAAACATGACAATCGATGGTACAACAATATGCAATATCATGCAATCCTTCCCAGTTTTATTGATATTGGCCCAAAACACCAAAAAATGTCTACACACCCCCTTCGTATACAAACAACCCAACCCAACACACCCACCTGAATATTACGAGGCCTACGAAAGCCTACTTCAAACATTACTTGGCAATAACTTATGTAACACTTATCAATATGGTGTGCCAAATGGATATCCACATTTTAAAAACCTGTGTTATAACTTCCACACAAATCCAACAGCAATATATCCAGTATCAGACTATGCTTACGGTACTCAAGGATATCCTGCATCCGGATATCCTGATCCTTACCCAGTTCTTGGGAGTGGAAGTTTTTCCCACTACGGTTCTAAGAATGCTAAGGAATATAACAGAACAGGTTATGTTTATAAAACAAATTACGCCCCCACTCAAATGCATAATGTTAAACATAGACACAAAGTTGTTATTTTCAAGAATAGAGGAAATAAACGCTCGGAGAAGATACAAGGTTAGTAAACTGTTTTAATCTACATCTATCTATGTGTATTATACAAAAAATGGTTTGTACCTATCATCATCATCATTGAAGGTATGGGATGTGTTGTGTCACCACGGCTGTTCAACCTGTTCATGAACAGTTTGACAGAATGAATTACTCATCAGGAGATTACAGGAAAAGGAAAGGAATGAAAGTGAATGTCAACAAAACGAAAGTTAGACTTTTTGAAAGAGATGAATTTATGATGAATGGCAATACTTTGATAGATGGGGAAAAAGTGGAGGAGGTGAAAGAATTTGTATGCTTGGGATCTAAATTTACAAAAGATGGAACATGTGAAAGTGATATTGCAAGTAGAGTGAAAATGGTAAATGGTGCTCTGCACGCCTTTATCAATAGCCAGATGGTGTCTCAAAGGGCCAGACGGAGAAGAAGCACAAAAGTCAAGTAAATGCGGTAGAGATGAGAGCGTTGAGAAGTATGAGTGGATTAAAACTGAGTGACAGAGTAAGAAATAGTGTGATAAGAGAACGTTGTGGTATAAAAGAAGGTGTAGTGACTAAAATTGAGTAAAATATGGCACGTAGAGAGAATATATGAAAGGAGACTGAGAAAAATTATTTATGAGTCAACAGTAAAATAAGGGCCAGGTCAAGAGTAATCTATATAGACGAACTTCTATAAATGATTTAACGAGAATGAAAGAAGCGAAGGAAATATGCAAGAATCGTGGCAAGTGGAAGGACCTGGTCTCTGCCTAACCTCAGGGGAATGAGGCGTGATGCTATGTATGTATGAAACATCATCGAGTGCCTATCAGTGCATCTTCCAACTTCTAGGGCAGGATTCCAGGACATCCTGCCCGCTAGGATCAACCTTGGGTACTCAAATCGGGATCCTCTTTGAACGCGTCCGAAAAAGCCACCTTTTTACGTATATCTTAACGCCAATTAGCACCAATTTAAATTGCAACATGTGATTTGATTAGCGTGAAAAAGAATATAAACCTATGTAAACCTTATCGCCATTGTGGTGTTTTCCATTTTTTGTAAGGTTAAGAAACGCGTTTTATTCGCTTAGACTTTCTTGTATAACTTTCTGTATCAGAAGTATAAGTCCTTTTTAAGTTAAAATTTGTATCTATTATCTATTTTGCTTCTCGGTTACGTCTACGACAGTTATGTCGTTACAAAATATGCTTAGAGATAACACCAGACAATAGAAAAAATAAAAAACAAATCAGTTACAAAATGACCGTTACTAACTATGCGTGTGTCGCGTCGAAGGTCGTTAAGTTTTTATGTGGTATTTTATAAATTGTGAGTGTTAATTCGTGAATATCTGTGTTTTTGCTTATATAAGTGATGTGAATAAAAATGAAAACCATTGAGGTAAGTTTAAATTTTTAATATATCTAATATATAAAAATCTCGTGTCACAATGTTCGTTCCCATACTCCTCCGAAAGGCTTGACCGATCCTTCTGAAATTTTTTTATCCGTATTCAGTAAGTCCGAGAAACGACTACTATCTATTTTTCAAACCTCTAAATGTTAAGGGTGATCTAAACCAAAATTAGATTTTAAATTTTTTGACAAAATTGTTATTTTGTAATGTATTATTTTTTTTTGTAATACAGCATACAAAAATGCATACAACCCAAAATTTTCACCCATCTATCACCAACCACTATTTTTCAATAGCGATAATAGTATCAAATTGGGATATTTTGATAGGTGGGGAACAAGTGGATGATGTGAAAGTGAAAGTTGACTGAATCCGGGAATATGGTAAATGGTACTCTATACGCCTTTTTGAATTGGCAGACGGTGTCTGAAAAAGCCAGACTGGTTAGTGAAAGTTGGGTATAGCAGAAGAATCACAACAGTAAAATAAATGCGGTAGAGATGAGAGCTTTGAGAAGTTTGAGTGGAGTGGATTGAAACGGAGTGACAAAGTAAGAGAACATTGTGGTATAAAAAAAGATGTAAAGACTAAAATTGAGAAAGGTATGCTTAGATGGTTTGGGCATGTAGAGAGAATGAATGAATGGAGACTGACAAAAAGGATTTATGAGTCAAGAGTGATTGGAAAAGTTAAAAGGGGAATACCAAACGTTCTTGGACCAAATCCAAGGCATTTTACCTAAGGACCAGGTCAAGAGTACTTTAAAACAACAAACTTGTATGAAAGGTTCAATGAGAATGAAGGAGATATGTAAGGATCGTGGCAAGTGGAAGGACGTGGTCTCTAGCTATGGGAATAAGGTGTAATGCTATGCATGTTAAATTATCAAACAAATTACCTATTATTTTAGATATATTTACACGGCGTTAATCTTGTAAACTAACTGCCTCATCGGTTTAGTGGTTAGCATGTTCGATTACAGACATGAGGTGCTGGGTTCGAGTCCCGGGTCGGGCCATTCAAAAATCAATATTGAGTTTTCTATTTAAGAATTTTCTCAATATTTGCTCGAAGTTGGGAAGTTGGCGGTGTGATCCACCCCCGTGCCTCGGAGAGCACGTTAAGCCGTCGGTCCTGCGCCTGATCTCTCTCCGGTCGTGTCGGATTCCCGTCACATCGGACTATGAGAGTGAAGGAATAGAGAGTGCACTTGTGTACTATGCCTGCCAATCCGCAGTGGAGCAGCGTGGTGGGTCTATGCTCTAAAAACCCTCGCTCTTCGGAGTGAGGAGGCCTGTGCCCAGTAGTGGGACGTTAATGGGGTGCTGCTTACTTACTTTTTTTAATCTTCTAAAAACTATTTTTTTTTTCTTAGCCAAGTGTATAACACACGCACACGCGTACAAATTCATTGAAACTATTTATATAATATAACAGGACGAAACTGACCCCTAAGACACAATTACTCCTAGTTTGGGGGTCAACGGTAAATGTTAAGAAACCTATATCATTATGGAACAAATAAAGAATATTTTTATTCATTAAATGTAACAAAGTAAAAACAGCGGAAGGATATGCTCGCAATGCGACAATATTTTATTAAGGGCGTATAACTTTTTTAAGGCTTTATAAGGTTTCACCGCAATTTGCTATTGTATTTGAAAAGGAATCAATTTATTAATACAGCAAAGTCAAATAACTATACAGATTTGAAGAACAACATAAAAAGGTAAGGCAAGTGGCTCATTGACATGCAACGACTGGGCACAGACTTCCTCACTCATAGGAGAGGGGGTTTTTAGAACATAGACCCACCACGCTGCTCCATTTTGGCAGGCATAGTACACTCTCTATTCCTTCACTCTCATTGGGGGACGTGACAATATTTAATAAATCTTATTAGAAAACCCATTATTGATTTTTGTGCTTCGCCCGATCCGGAATATGCTAACCAGTAGACCAATGAGACAATCTAATATATGATTGTCTGCGTCAACAAAAAAAGGACCGCCTTCAAAACGAACTTACAAATACATTAATATGCTCTAAAAAGTAAAAAATAATTGCGTATTCTTTTATAGTGTTACTCATATAAGATAACACCGTTTAAATGAAACAACTTTACAAAGTTAAATTTACATTAATATCGTCACACCCGGGATCGAACCCGAAACCGTTATACCACCGCTTCACACATAATTCACCTTTCAAATATTGCAATGCAGCAACAAACGTAAGGTCACTGGTATTTGATTACAGACGGTTATAGATTTTGCCAAAAATCACACGCTTACTGTAAGCCGTTGAGGAGATCCATTGATCTTCATATTTAACTACGACTAGCACTTGACCATACCGAAGTTACGGTAGGCGACTCAAATATCTGGATAGCGTATAGAAGATTCTGCCGAGTATCGATTATTTGCTCCTAAGAATTGAGGAGTTCCGTCACATTGTCATGGATTCCATCATCAAAACCTTACCAAACTTTCACAATACAACCCTTGAAGTATATCCTTTCTAATAAAAAAGAATTATCGAAATCGGTTGGCGTGATCTTGAGTTAGTCTAGTCCATTTGTTGCGCACATGCTTACGCAAATTTAATTTTGGTTTGCTTATCCGGTTTTCTCATGGATACCATCATCAGAACTGGTTTAAAAAAAATGAGACCCTATGACGAGCACCACCTTTCATTAAAAAAAAACCATCAAGATCGGTCCACCCAGTCGGGAGATATGAGATAACAAACAAAAAAATACAGACAAATTGATATCCTCCTCCTTTTTTTGAAGTCGGTTAATAAGAAATGACCTGAAAGGCACTGGCCTTTGAGGTAGAGTTTCCCATAATATAGTTTTAATAGTTTCCCTTACGTCAAAAAAAAAAAATTCTGACCAAGTTTTACATACCATAAAAGATAAAGTTTGATTTGTTTTTTTAATGTGACAATTTGAATTTTTTAATTAACCCCGCAACCCACTTACGGGTGGAATTTCACAAAACCCGTTGTTAGCTGACCTCTACTTGGCAAAAGGAATATTACTACCAAATTTCAAATCTCTACACCTTATGGTTCCAGAGATATCGTGATGAATCAATAGCTGTCGGAGTGCTATAGTCTGTAGACAGATGATGCCTAGATGCCTAATTGACTCTTCAATAGATGATGCCTAGATGCCTAATTGACTCTTCAATAGTGACGATCCGGCGCGAATTTACCTCAAGTCTCCCAATAAAAGCCAAACTCTCCCAATAAAAGCAAAGCAAAGTCAAGGTTTACGGAGCCTACGTCCGCTCCAGACTGGTTTATGCGGCTCCCGCCTGGTACTCTCTCCGCTCAGGGTACCAAAGGAGTAGGCTGCAGATCCAGCAGAATAAGTGCCTACGTATGATAGTAGGAGCTTCGAGGTACGTCAGAAATGACGTCATCTACCGTGACACCAGGACGCCCACCGTGGAGGTGTTCGTCCGAAATTTGGCGAGGAGTATGTTCCGCCACGGCATTGCCAGCCAGCACCCAAGAGCAGGAAACACTGGGCGTCCCCTGCCTCGTGAGCTTCTGCTGTCACCACCTCCTGATGTAGGCGATGATGACGGCGGAGACGACGCAATATCAGTGGCAATACCCGGACTTGAATTAATTGGCCTGGATGGACCCGCTAGCGTATCCAACGGGAACCAGCCTGTATGATTGCGGGCAAAACAAAATACCAGGCAATAAATTGATGTCTGAGGAAGATGCCCGGGTAAGGAGGCACTGCCTCGAGGCCCGCAACCCTCAACTAAAGTTGAGAAGAACCCAGGAGGGATCCGGCGCACGGCTCGCGGTAGATCTCGGGTGACGGCCCGCCGGTGCGGTCGACTTTTGAACTGTCGAATTGCTATCAGAAACATTAAGTGATTGAACATTATAATAAATGTTTGATTGCACCAACATTACCCATCAACGCCCACAATATGGAAATTATGGATGCCATTAATGACGATTTCGGCGGAGAATGCTTTATGCTTCTTCTCCTTCTCTCTTATTCTCTGACATATATAAAAAGCACCTATAAATGGGAATGCATTTGAATATTTTTATCAATTTTATTCATGCCAAATGAATGAAGGAATGATAAAGTGATTGTTGTTAGAAGTGAAACTTCTTTGGCAAATGAATATACTTTAGATTTCCGAGACTGAAAAAGGAAGATTCGTTAAGAATTTAAATGTAAATAAATAATTAAAAGTCTTTATAAATATTGAAACCTAACCTCTAAACGAATTAGACGTTAGAAAACAGCTTACACACCGGGTAATAATAAGCTGATAAAATAGGATACACATGAGCCTATTAAAGCCAGGAATTGGGGTTTTTCTGCAGCTATTTCCCTTGGAACTAAGTTCCGGTGGCTTGGTACATGACATCAGATCTCTCGCCTCGAATATATATATTTAAAAGTCGGTCAAGATCAAACGGCAAACCACTGAGTGCTTGACCGACACTCGGACCGTGTGTACGTAAAACTTACGACGTAAACTTTATTAACATACAAAAGTTAGTTTTCTAGTTACACCAGTGGCGAACGGACATGGCGCGAGTGACGGTTTTTATATACAGTTTTTTGTGTTTCCAATCAGTTTACAGTCAGTTTGGTAAGTCTGCTTAGTGAATGTGAACTTTATGTGTTGGATTTTATACAGATTATGTTTCGAATGACTATCGCTAAACTAATTATATAAAAGGGAAATATTTTATCTAACAACTAAATAACTTATACAAGATTTTAAATTAAGTTTGCAATGAGCGAATTTTTTATTTGGCCATTATAATAAATCGTATTATAAGTTGCAAGATTACTTAGACGATAGAAACGCGTGGGAGTGAACGAATCGCTCTAATTTTTATTAAAATATAGTAAACTAATGTGATATTGTAATGATGATGGCAACAAAAAGAAATACCCGACTGAGTTTGTTGTGGGTTCTTCTCGGATCAGGGCGCGAAGGAACTGATCAAGTATCGTTTTTTTTTTAATATAATATTTAAATGTAAAGTTACGAGGGCTTCGTAGCTTTGGGAAGAGCCCACAACAAACTCAGTGGGGTGTACGTTTTGTTTTTTATGTCATCATCATTACAATATATATTTTTAATTTATTCTATATCAATCATTGGTCTAGTAGTTAACATGTTCGACTACAGACATGAGGTCCTGGGTTCGAGTCCCAGGTCGGGCCAATTCGAAATCGATATTGAGTTTTTTATTAAGATTTTCTCAATATTTGCCCGAAGTTGGGAAGTTGGCCGTCGGTCTTACTCCTGATCTCTCTCCGCGAGTGTCGGATTGCCGTCACATTCCACTATGAAAGTGAAGGAAAAGAGAGTGCACTTGTGTATGCCTGCCAATCCGCAGTGGAGCAGCGTGGTGGGTCTATGCTCTAAAAACCCTCTCATATGAGTAAGTAGGCCTGTGCCCAGCAGTGGGACGTTAATGGGCTGCTACTTACTTACTTTACTTACAAGCTTTTTTCTCTTCTAAATATTCATTCAAATTATAGAATGATTTCTCAGTTAGCTTTCTTTTAATAAAAGATTTAAATTTATTAAGAACCATCTTTGTAACTGCTTCTAGGAGTTTGTTATAGAAACGTATACAGTTTACCCTTTAAGTGATTTGTCAATTTTATGTAGCCTACTAGACTTTACAGCAATTTTATTTTTATTTCTTAAGTTATATGAGGTGCATTCACTTTCTTTCGTAAAAGGGACAGTGTTTTTATGGACATACATGTTTTCTTATATATATACGCCGTAAACTGTTATTATTTTCATGGCTTCATTAAAGAATGACTTACAATCTAAAGTTATCTGAGAAGAGCCCACAACAAACTATTTAGGTGTCATTCATGACGTCCTCATTACAATATATATTTTTAATGTATTCTATATCGATTATAACAATTCATTCTCACGCTTTCTATCTTCTAAGTAATATTTAAACTTATTAAGTGACATCTTTATAACTTCTTCTGGGAGTTTATAATAGAAACGTATACTAGCTGATTACAATTTATAACTTTACTTTTATATCAAGAAATTTTCAGTCATTATTTAATTAGCAGTGAATTGTATTTATTTTAACTGCTCTTAAAATATATTTTGCATTATATTAGCGTTTTATATAAATATAACTCTTATACTTTATATATGTAATAGGAAAGATAAATTCTCCAGAGCCTTTTATACCCTAAATAATTAAGCAATAAATATGGAAAACCACAGAGTTTTATCATTGTTTCTCAGATTTATAGCATATTTTTGTTATGTACATAATAATTATGAAGCTTTGAAAAGGAAAGGAATGAAACGGAATGTAAACAAAACGAAAGTTATGCTTTTTGAAAGAAATGAATCTATAATAAATGGCAACATTTTGATAGTGAAAGAATTTGTATATCTAAATTTACAAAAGATGGAACATGTGAAAGCGATATTGAAAGGAGAGTGAATGCAGGGAAAATGGTAAATGGTGCTCTGCACGCCTTTATGAATAGCCAGATGGTGTCTCGAAAGGGCCAGACTGGCTGCATAGAGGAGTGTTGGTGCCAAAATTAAAATAAATGCGGTAGAGATGAGAGCGTTGAGAAGTATGAGTGGATTAAAGCTGAGTGACAGAGTAATAGAGTGATAAAAGAACGTTGTGGTATAAAAGACGACGTAATGACTAAAATTGAGAAAGGTATGCTTAGATGGTTTGGGCATGTAGAGATAATGAATGAACGGATACTGATAAAAAGGATTTATGAGTCAAGAGCGAATGCGAAAGTTGGAAGGGGAAGACCAAGGCGAACGGTCCTGGACCAAATCCAGCAAATTTTAAACAAGGACCAGTTCAAGAGCACTCTAAACCAACCAACTTGTATAAAAGGTTTAATGAGAATGAAAGAAGCGAAGTAGATATGCAAGGATCGTGGCAAGTGGAAGGACGTGGTCTCTGCCTACCTCGAAGGGAATGAGGCGTGATGCTATATATGTATGTATATATTAATTAACCCATAGAAAATTAATTAACGCAACCATAGGCATTGACGTGATAAGAAATCATAGTAAATTACCTGTTTAAATCAAATGTGGACAGAATAATGCTTGATTTTACTAACGTTGCTGTAATATTATTTTACAGAGTAGTTACATGGACTACGTAAGTTATTTTCACAGAGTAGGTATGTTTGCTATATAAATTCATTTTACAGTGTACTTACATCGAATACAAAAATAGAATAGTTAATTCTAAAACACAAATTCATTTCTTGAACAGTTTCGTCAATTATATAATATCATTTTACTACATAGTAGTGAGTTATTACGTCGTAAATTAGTTTTACAGAGTAGTTAGGTATACGATATAAATTCATTACATAGTGGTTTATTTATTTATGACTTTCTGTACACCACAAAAAGAAACAAAGACAAATATCTGGCTAACATAAGATAGCAGAGTACAAAAGGCGGTCTTATCGCTTGATAGCGATCTGTACCAGACAACCTTTGGTATAGGAATAGTTGTAGCAGAGAAAGATGGGTGCTGTATTCAAAGTCAAAGTCAAAATATCTTTATACTCGTATTCACGTAGGCCTATTATAGCACATATGAATCGTCAAATATTTTTTTTTCCATATAATATTTAAATGAATGACTGATGATAACATTAAAGAACGACTTACAATCTAAAGTAACGAGGGTTCCTTCTCGCCCCGATCTGAGAAGAGCCCACAACAAACTCGACTGAGTTTTTTTTTATGTCATCGTCAACACAATATATGTTTTAAATTTATTCTATATCAAGATGTATATCTACATACAAATAACTACATTCTAATACAAAGTGACTATATACAAATAATTATAATAACACACATATGGGTTTATAATAATATACTAGCGAATAAAGTATTGAATCAAAAATCAGAATATTCTTTATTCAAGTAGGCTAAAAAAACAATTTTGAATCGTCAGTAGTCTGTCCGTTAGTAACAAATCTACCACCGGTTCGGATTATTGAATCCGCGGAGAAGAAACAGGCAAGAAACTCAACGGTTACTCTTTTAAAGATAGTTTTGTATGCTACAATGTGTAATATATTTTATTAATATATAATATGCCTTTTGTAAAAGTATGCTTTCAACATATTTCTTAAAACTATGCGGAAATGTGATTTCTGAACTTTTTTCACTCTAAAATATGGAATATATATATAAAAAATTCAATATAAATAAATGAAATTAATCTAGTGGTTGAATTCAGACTATAATTAAGTTTCAAAATTATTAAGTATCTATTGTAAAAGACGACTGGTTTAACAAAGACAAATCAAAGTTGACTCAATAAAAGTTGAGTAGTAAAGTAAGAGTATAAAAATGAGTCACGACATCACGCGTGCACAGATGGACTAATTTCGATAATTAAATTTTTTGTTCTGTTGGTTATAGTCAGGCGAAGCTTCGTTTGAAAGAAAAAAATTAACAAAATTACGTAGAACTTCAGAAATTTTGAATAAACTTAACTATCACAGTCACTTTTCTAATGTAACCTCGTTAGTGTTGATGGCAATAAAAACTTTTTAATGTAACCTTATTCCGTTTGACATAATTGTCAGCAATTGACAGATACGCTATATGCGTTTGTGTGTTTGTGTTAAATAAATGGTAATTGATTTAATGTATTTTATATGCATATATAAACAAAATATATCATCATTTTGCATTGTTACTCTATATACACTATAAGTTCTCGCGATTTTCGTAAAAAGGTGTATAAACTTTTTGCTTCACGTATTAATATAACAGAGTAAGTACCTACTACGTAACGTCATTTTACAGAGTAGTTACGTCGACTGTGTATTTAACAATAAATTGTAATTAACTTCTATTAATTTATTTATTCTATAGAAGAAATAAATTCCAATTATAAATATAGTTTCCTCAGAAGCTTACAACAACTTTACACGCTTGTTTACCTTGAATATTTGTATACATATGTTTCAATAATACATATGTAGATGAAAATATACTATTAATTGCATATTTTTTTTACTGTAAGGTTCGTATTGATATTGTGAATATAGGTATTTTTTTATAGCAATTCAATAGCTGTAGAAGTCATATTATCTCCTAATCTTATTTTAGAACATACATACATAGCATTACGTCTCATTCCCATAGGGATAGGCAGAGACAACATCCTNCACTTGCCACGATCCTTGCATATCTCCTTCGCTTCTTTCATTCTCATTAAACCTTTCGTTCATCCATTCGTCGGTTTAGAGTACCCTTGACTTGGCCCTTAATTAAAATGTCCTGTATTTGATCCAAGAATGTTCGCCTTGGTCTTCCCCTTCCAACTTTCGCATTCACTCTTGACTCATAAATCCTTTTTGTCAGTCTCCTTTCGTTCATTCTTTCTACATGCCCAAACCATCGAAGCATACCTTTCTTAATTTTAGTCACTACATCTTCTTTTATACCACAACGTTCTCTTATCACACCATTTTAAATACATTTTAGAAAGTGTAGCAATATATTGTACTATATGTTACATCACAAAGAGAATACGTTTATAGAATTTCAAGCGATTTACCACTCCTAAAATCTCCTAAACTGTTATTATATTATTTAAAAAAACAGCGCAGTTACTCCCTTCGTAACGTAGACGCCAACTAAGAACGTTAGTCTAGTGGTTAGCATATTTGACTACAGAAATGAGGTCCTGGGTTCGAGTCCCGTTGAGATCGAGCTTTAAGAGTGAAGGAATAGAGAGTGCACTTGTGTACTATGCCTGCCAATCCGCAGTGGAGCAACGCGGTGGATCTATGCTCTAAAAACCCTCTCTCCTATGAGTGAGGAGGCCTGTACGCAGCAGTGGGATGTTAATGGGCTGCTACTTACTTTTACTTACTAAATAAATTGACACCTGGTCGTTTACCTTTTATGGTTTGTGTACAGCATCATACAGGAATGCACTGATTTTGCTTGATGGCATGGTTTTGCTGGTAGGATGGTAACTAGCCAAGACCAAAGCCTCCCACCAGTCCAGACTCATACAAATTAGAAATTACCATTTCCTCAATTTACTCTACCAGGAATCGAAACCAAAACCTCTGCTTCAAGCCTGCAACTAATGATGATATTAAAAAACGACATAAAATCCAAATTTTACGTGGGTGTTTTAAGTCTGACAAGAAACCACCAATTTGTTTGTTGTTATTAAAAGTTATACAATATTATTATTTTTTATTTTATTTTATTATATAACAGATCAGGTAAAGGAGGCATCGACTCACCATAAGGTCTCCCAGTTTTTCCAGGGGATAAAAAACTCCGTTAAAATAGACTCAAAAAGCACTTTTGAATCGTCAATAGTTTATCCGTTCAATCTATAACTAATCTACTACCGGTACGGAAAGTTGATTCCGCTGAGAAGAAACCGGGCAAGAAACTCAACAGTTACTCTTTTAAAGATAGTCGTGTATTACGACGTGTAATATATTGCAACTGGAATCAAGTTCCAACCATTTTTGCCGCTTAAATAATCTTCAAAATTATAAATATGCCTTTTTTAAAAGGATGATTTTGAAGCAAATCTAAAACTGACTGCGGTATCTTATTAAAAATGCGTATGTTCAACTCGACAAATGATTTTTGAACCTTCTTCACTCTAAAATATGGGACTACAAGTTTGTTTTTATATCTTGTTATATTACTTTAGGAGTAGTAGTTTTAAATTTTGTATTTAGGCTTTATTTATTTAAAAACAAATTTATATCGGAACTTTATTCCTGATTCTGTGGAAATATGCTTATAATTAAACAATAAAGCATATTGTGTCAGTGAAAGTAAAACATATTTTTATACGAATTTATTATTAAGTAACTAATATGTCTAAAGTCTACAATATCGTAGAACTTTTATATTAAAATATGTTCAGGGTGAAATGCTAAAACGTAATAATGAATTTATATTTAACAGGACATTGGCCTCTGGTTGTCTTAACTAAATTCCACAACTGTGTCGTGTTTTATGTTGAAATCTTCGCAAACCGGATCAAATGGTAAATATAGTGACTTGTGTACTTACTATATTTGTTTGCTGACTCACAGCGAAGAAAGGCTTTATATAACTAGCTATTTATAATATATTAATACGTGAAGCTAAAATTTCACACACGTTTTCACGAAAATTACTCGTATTTAAAAATTATACATAAAATACAAATTAAAAACAACGCGCACTACAAATTATTTGACACACACGCTGATATAGATTATATTATACGTTACTGCCAACCTTTGACAATTATTTCAAACGTCAAAGGTTACATTAAAAAAGTTTTTATTGTCAAAACTAAGGAGGTTATATTACAAAAGTTACAATGTAGATTAAGTTTATTTAGAATTTCTGATGTTCTACGTATTTTTGTATATTTTTTCTTTCATATGAACCTTCTTCTGATTATAACGAACAGAACAACAAAAGAATCATCGAAATTGGTACAGCGTGCTGCCGTGTCATATAGAACAGAACTCGATTTATATAAATTAGGTATTTGCAACAACTTTTTACGAGTATAGACTCTGATAAACGGGTAGTCTTAGATAATAGATACTCATTAATATTCAAACTTATAATTATAGTCGAATTTCGACCACTGCGACCACTTGTTATAATTAAAACTTTACTTCAAATAGTTATATAGTAACAGCTCTTTTAAAATCAATAAATAAAAATTTTAACAAAAAAGAACCTTCTTCAAAACCGTCTTACAAATATATTAACATGCTCTAAAATGTTATATTCGGAGTCGGTGTCAATTAAGGTACCTACATATATAGCTATAGATGGGAGAAACGCGAGAGCTGCCAAGTGGACACGCGAGGAACCTCTACCTTGGCTGACACCGACTCCGAATATAACAATACGAAGAATACTATAAAAGAATACGCAATTATTTGTTACTTTTTAGAGCATATTAATGTATTTTAAGTCTGTTTTTGTTTTCAAGGCGGTTCTTTTTTTGGAAAAAATTTTATTTTATTTTTAGTGAATCTGAAGTAAACGTGTTGCAATGCAGCAACAAACGTAAGCTCATTGCTATTTGATTACAGACACTTATATTTTCTGCCATAAACCGCACCCTTACTGTAAGCCGTTGAGGAGTTCCATTGATTTTCATATTTAACTACAACTAGCACTTGACCATACCGAAGTTACGGTAGGCGGCTCAGATATAGGCGGATAGCCTATAGAAGATTCTGTCGAGTATCGTTGATTTGCTCCTAAGAATTGAAAAGTTCCGTCACTTTATCATGGGTTCCATAATCAGAACCTAACCTAACTATCACAAAACAACCCTTGAAGTATATTATTTCTAATAAAAAAAGAATCTTCGAAACCGGTTGGCGTGATCTTGAGTTATTCGTCCATTTGTCGCGCACTTGCTTAATGCAAATTTAACACGTCCGGTTTTCTCATGGATGCCACCATCAGAACTGGATTTAAAAAAAATGGGACCCTATGACGAGCACCACCTTTCATTTAAAAAAATCATCAAGATCGGTCAACCCAGTCAGGAGATATGAGGTAACAAACATAAAAAAAAATACAGACGAATAGATAACCTCCTCCTTTTTTTGAAGGCGGTTTATAAAATAAATTGTCTTGCCTGTCACTGATATTATCGTCCTTCTTGTAAACTTTATTATTTTGGGCACGTTTAGTTTTCAAAAGGTCAGAATCCGTGCCCACATTAATGTAGCAATAACATTATAGTTTCATTTATCCAATTCCTACTAATAAAATACTTTTTTATTTATCGTGGAATAGTATTGATCTTATTAATTTTATAAATGCGATAGTAATTGTGTCTGTTGCGCTTTCACGATAAAACTACTGAACCGATTTAAAGGAAACACAGATTTGGTACACAGATAGTCTATAGTCTGAGAAAGGATATAGGCTACTTTTTAATACGAAAAAAGGACTGTAAAGGATGAAAGTATCATCATTTTTAGAGCCAAAAGCTTGAAACTTATGTTTAAGGCTGTTCATTTGATGCAAATGAATAGGACATTTAAAGTTTGTACAAGTTTTACCCTCAAGGGTGTAAGCAGCATATCAGGATGTGGGGTCCACGCCCCATGGATGAGGTGGGGGGGATTTGGATATTTAATGGGGGGCAAAACAAAATCGGTGGCAAGTAACGAATATATAATATAAATATTAAAATTATTTTGAAGCTGTATTTCAGTATTTCATTACATGTTTTGAATTTTGATATCAATTTGATAGTGATTTCTTCCTACAACTTATCATTACATTTATTATAAAGTAGAGTTTCAAAAAGGATGTAGGATACTTTTTAATGCGATAAAAGGGTTGTAAGGGATGTCGTTTTTAGAGCTAGAGCTTTGAAACAAATTACGTAGACTGTTGATTCGATATCAATAAATGTGACATTCAAGGTTTGTACAAGTTTTACTCTCAAGGACGTAAAATAACAATCCTTACTAATATTATAAATGATAGCATTATGTCTTACGGCATACTGTTATGGGGTAGGGCGGCGGACATTGAAACTATATTTATTTTACAAAAAAAGAGCAATACGAGCCATATGTTTCTCTAAGAGATAAATTTAAAGAAACATCAATTCTCACAGTACCGTCGCAATATATATTAAATAATATCTTATATATCCGTGATAATATACATTTATTCAGTAAGAAAAGTGAAATACACAATTTTAACACAAGAAATAAAAACAAACTTGTAATTCCATATTTTAGAGTGAAGAAAGTTCAGAAATCATTTGTCGGGTTGAGCATACGCATTTTTAATAAGATACCTCAATCAGTTTTGGATTTGCCTCCGCATAGTTTTAAGAAATATGTCAAAAACATCCTTTTACAAAAGGCATATTATAATGTTGAGGATTATTTAAGCGATAGAAATGTTTGGATTTGATTCCAGTTGCTCACAGAAGCAATATATTACACATTGTAGCATACAAAACTATCTTTAAAAGAGTAACCGTTGAGTTTCTTGCCGGTTTCTTCTCAGCGGATTCAACTTTCCGAACCGGTGGTAGATTTGTTACCAACGGACAGACTACTGACGATTCAAAAGTGCTTTTTGAGCCTACTTGAATAAAGAATATTTTGATTTGATTTGAACGTAACACTGTCTATCTGTGTCGGGTTTACGACAAAACTACTGAATCGATTTAAATGATATTTATCACACAGATAGTCTAAAACCTGACAAGGTTTGGCCTGAACCAGCTGGTTGTCTATATCTTAATTCTATACGGAAATTAATTAAAATAAGTTCACTGGTTAACGTAACAAAACAGTAACCTTTTTCTATACTTGAGAATACAGCAACAAGGTGAACAACCGATAAGATTTAGGCACATTTATATGGTAAAACTGAACAATAAAGTTAATGTTATCAGGAAACGAGCTGCTGCTTTTAACAATAAATAAAATCTATTAACAAATTAACAAGAATAATTGAAATGCAGATCAATTGTGACGCTTTAACGTTACTAGCAATGCCCCACGGTTTGTTAGGTTGATAAATATGGTGACATTTTTCAATTCGTTATAACTTTTAAATTGAATGTCCGATTTTAATAATTTAAAAAGTATTTTAGTGGTATTGAAACTGTTTTTAATAAAATATCATTTAATAGATAATATTCAATAGATTGGTATGAATAATATGGTTTGATTATTGTCGGCACATTTATTGATTTTTAAAATGTAAAAAAGTAGTTATAGTGGCATAACTACAGTAGTTGGACATATGCTGTCACAGACTTTTTTGTAGATATTAATACGTTCTATAATATTGTAGAACATTTTTTTGTACTATCACCAATAGTTTCCGCAATGCACGCGATGACAGATTTTATGTGACCAATTTTTTCACACCTTGGGTTACATTAATGCATTTTTCGTAGGGATCCCTATTTTTTTTTTGAGAAAGTGATGTAACCTATGTCGTTCAGTTAAAACGTAGCTTTCTAATGATGGAAAAGTTTTTGAAATCGGTCCAGTAGTTTTTGTGTGAAAACGTTACAAACACACATAAAAAAACACAAATGTTTCCTCTTTGAGGCCAATTACTCTACTGTCTGATAAAGTACTTACTAAATTAAGCATAACGATGACATTTGCTGTCATTATCGAGGGTTAAATGCGAAAAAAAGCTTAGTTTTTTATACATGTGACTTAAAAATCAACATTTTGGAATATAATAATATAAATGCTTATATAGTCTATATTTTTAAGCTTAGATGAGAAGTATGTGAGAAAACGTTGCTGGTTCCGGTTAAGAATGTCGTGTCTACACAAACAGTATGATGGAGCGGTTTGAAGTTAGTTTATTCTTCATGTGATTTACAGACCAGATACTAAAGTTAGTCGATTCGAATTAGCTCAAAAAAATGGACTGACATTGCATTACATATTTTTACAGCAATAGTTCTTCGGAAATCGTTAAGAGCATCCACACCTTCTTTTATTTTTTTACCCGAAAAATTGAAAATAAGCTACTTTTTAAGGCAAAAACCACGTCTTTTGGGTTGAATTCAAAAAATAGTGGCATTACAGTTTGTTCGCGTTAAGAATGCAGGGAGTCATTCTAGCCCCGCCCCCTAACCAATCAAATTTCTTGACGAATATCTTCAAATGGTCACTGTGAATTTGACCTTATAATTTAAAAGGATTTGATTGGTTAACGCAAACAAACTGTACAAAAAATTGATAATAACCAAAGTTGTAGGAAATTTAATTTCGAACTATTTTGATTTTAACTAGTTTTCTCGTAAAGTAGAAAATAAGTGGGTTATTGAATGAACGGGTTTTCGCAACCTGTGACATGATTCCCGAAGTCAAATTGTTGTAAAAAATTAATCCTAACTCGAAGGTCAAACCGCTCTACTTACTCCAACTTTCTTAATAGGGACCAGCGCTATGAAATATATTATTGTGTGTTATTATTAATATAACATTATTATCAACGACTGCCTCATTGGTCTAGTGGTTAGCATGTTCGACTACAGACATGAGGTCCAGGTCGGGATTGAGTTTTCTATTAAGATTTTCTCAATATTTGCCCGAAGTTGGGAAGATGGCGGTGTGAACAACCCCCGTGCCTCGGAGAGCACGTTCAGTCGTCGGTCCTGCGCCTGATCTCACTCCGATCGTATGTGCTACAATAACCGTCTCTCATATGAATGAGAAGGCCTATGCCCAGCAGTGGGACGTTAATGGGCTGCTACTTACCTTTTTTTATTATCAATAGTTTTATATTAAATTGTGATGCGTTGACATTATTTCGTTCGATCCCTTAGTCGACGACTTCAATCGAATGAGCATTACATAGTAGAGCGTGACGGCTTAGTCTCAGTGTGACAAAATCACTTACGATGTATTTAAAAATTGATAAAACAATTTTGCCAAATGCAAAAGAAATGTGTAAAAGTATTCGAGTTAATGATATTCCTGTTGAGAAAGTTTAATGTACAGTATTCTTAGGTATAACATTGGACTCTGAGATTAGATTCTGCCCATATTAAGACTGTGGCAGACCAACTTAGTTCAGCTGCATTTGCTATTAGGAAAGTAACACAATATCCTGATGTTGAAATTGCCAAAATGGTGTATTTCGCTTATTTTCATAGCATTATGTCTTACGGCATACTGTTATGGGGTGAAACGGACATTGAGACTATCTTTATTTTACAAAAAAAAGCAATAAGTGCCATATATCAATTGGGACCTCGCGTTTCCTCAAGAGAAAAGTTCAAAGAAATATCAATTCCCACAGTACCGTCGCAATATATATTGAATAACATTTTATATATTCGTAAAAATATTAATTTATACAGCAAAAGGAACGAAACACACAATATAAATACAACAAATGAAAAGAAACTTGTAATGCCCTATTTTAGAGTGAAGAAGGTTCAGAAATCATTTTTCGGGTTGAGCATACGCATTTTTAATAAGATATCCGAATTACTTTTGGGTTTGCCTCCACATAGTCTTAAGAAATATGTTAGAAACATTCTTTTACAAAAGGCATATTATAATGTTGAAGATTATTTAAGCGATAGAAATTTTTGGACTTCTTTCCAGCGAAATATTACACATTGTAACATACAAAACTATCTTTAAAAGAGTAACCGTTGAGTTATTTGCCGGTTTCTTCTCAGCGGATTCAACTTACCGAACCGGTGGTAGATTTGTTACCAAAGGACAGACGATTCAAAAGTGGTTTTTGAGCCTACTTGAATAAAGCATTATTTTTGAAACAGTTTCATATAAATATAGAATATACTTGACTCTATATACGTAGAGGCCATATATATGTATTAGTGTGTAGTTATTTGTGTTGTTTAAGTTATTGGCTATATTTCTGCTTCGTTGCGTACAACTTTTTAAGCCAAGGTTATATGAAGGGCATCGCTATGAAGCGATAGCAGTTATACTTTTATTTCTTTTTCATTTAACTTTATCATATTATATTTCATTTTAAGGTGCAATAAAGCTACACTGAATAACACTTTAATAAATGCTAACATATTATTTCTATGACATTATTATGTGGTGTGTACACGAAATTCGCAAGTGCCCATTGAATTCGGCAATGTGTACGTAACTAGTTATAAAACCGGTCCAAATTGCTGTCGGAAACGGGACTTAACCGTGATAACTGCAAGAATAAGATAATAACAACATAATTATAATTATTTGAAACTAATTTGAACCTTGTGGTGATTCCTCGTGATGTTTTCGTTCAACGAAAAGGGAAGTGATGAATTTTCAATAACAAGGTTTTGAGGTTAAGGTTTTGGGTTTAATCCCCGATGAGGCGATATTAGGAAACAGCATTTTCTAATTTGTCTGAATGTGTCGACTGCCTCATTGGTCTAGTGGTGAGCATGTTCGACTACAGACATGAGGTCCTGGGTCCGGCGAATTCGAAATCTAAGAATACTAAGAATTTTTCAATATTTGCCCAAATTCAAGTTGGGAAAAATTTGGCGATGTGATCCACCCCCGTGCCATGGAGAGCACGTTCAGCCGTCGGTCCTGCGCCTGATCTTTCCGACCAGTGTCGAGTCAGATTGCTGGTACGTCGGACTGTGAGAGTGAAGGAATGGAGGGTCTATGCTCTAAAAACCCTCTCTTATATGAGTGAGGAGGCCTACGCCCAGCAGTGGGACGTTAATGAGCTTCGACTGCCAAGCAAAGAGATTTGCGTTCCGGTACGATGCTGTATAGAAACCATATCAGGTAAATTTCCTCTTCCTAGTTTAACGCGTTTCAATCTTAGATTGTATCACCACTTTCCATTAGGTGTGATCACATTGGAGCGCTAAGCTTTCAAGAATATTCAGATAATTGACTATACTTTCGTTTTTGAAATCCTCTATGTAAAATCATAGTTTCAGTTTATAGAAAAGTAGGCCTTATTCTGCTCCTTTAGTAAAAAGGATTGTTTCTAAATACATTTAAGGGGATTGTTCAGACAGCTAAGGTTCTCTTAAGTAATTTAAGGGGTCGCTTTTCTATAGATAAAGGGTTCTCTAAGTACACTTACACTTCCCCAAAGCCTTAATCTTATTACTGCTATCGTAAATACATCGATTACTACTTCTACATTTCCTGACAATTGGAAAACGGCAGTCATTCGCCCGATCCCTAAAATATCGAATCCACAATTAATTAAAGACCTGCGCCCGATTAGCATTCTGCCTTGTACATCAAAAATTGTAGAAAAAGTTGTTCATTCTCAGTTGATTAGATTTTTAGAAAAGGAACATTTACTACCAGATACTCAATCAGGCTTTAGATCTGGTCGGAGTACTGTAACTGCTCTAATAGATGTCACCGACAATATTTTAGCAGCACAAGACAAGGGTATGTGCACCATTTTAGTCATGCTTGATTTCTCTCGGGCGTTTGATTGTATAAATATAAATCTGTTACTCTCCAAGCTATCTTATTATGGATTCGACACATCAACGGTAAAATGGTTTCATAGCTACCTAAGCAACCGTTCCCAATACGTAGAATTGGTGCAAGAAAGTGGTGAAACATTTGTCTCTGAGATTGCTAAAGTTGTCAGAGGTGTCCCACAAGGCTCCATTTTGGGCCCCTTGCTTTTTATTTTATACTGTGCAGACGTTATAGATAGTATACATAACTGTAAGTCGCATATGTATGCTGATGACTTACAAATCTACTACTCTTTTAAGCCAGCCGAGTACCAGACGGCAGTCACTTTAATAAACGATGACCTTTCTCGTATTTCGAAATGGACTGATAGCAATACTCTTGTACTTAATTCTATAAAATCAAAATTTATAATTTTTGGAACCAGTAAACAGTTATCAAAACTTCATTTAGAATCAGCTAGTGTAGTAGTTAAGGGTGTGCCAATAAAGAGAGAATATGAAGTTCGTAATTTAGGACTACTCATGGACTCAGAATTACGATTTGAAAAATATATCTCTGTAACTGCTCGCTCATGTTTCTACCGCTTAAAAATATTGTATAGAATACGTAAATATCTGTCAGAGGAACTGAGAATACAGCTTATAGAGACGTTAATACTTTCCAAACTAGCATATGCAGATATTGTTTATGGACCACGACTCTTCGCGCGAACGAGTAGACTAGTTCAGCGTGTGCAAAACGCTTGTTTACGTTTTTGCTTCTCTGTACCACCTCGGAGTCATATTACGCCAATTTTAAACGAACACAGTCTATTAAACATGAAAGCAAGAAGGAAACTGCACCTGGCGGGGCTTTTATTTGGACTCGTAAAGTTGAGTAAACCCATTTATCTAGCTGAAAAACTTGACTGGATAGATGACGTAAATTCAAACCGGCCATTACAACTTCGTCGATTAAGAGTCCCGCGACATTTTACTGCTGCTTTCAGAGGTTCATTTAGATACGCAGCAACTCGTTGTTGGAACAATATTCCACCTCCTTTTAAGGAGTTGGGTAATAGAAAATCATTTTTAAGTAAAATAAAACTATTATTGTTTCAACATCAAGTAGCCTTTGAGAATTGCAGAGTTAACACATCAATACTCTAGGGTTTAGCAGTGGTTTGAGTCTTTGTATTTTTTTTTTTTTGTACTTAATAAGCGTTATATAATAATTTGGTTGTAAATTTTTAGGTTTTGTTTTAATTTTAGCTTTAATTAGTATCTTTTTAGTTTTAGATTGTAGTTTTGTATTATTTCTTATACCTCTTAGTTTGCTTTTCCTATTTATTATATTTTTCGTTCGTGGCATATAGATTAACATTGTAACAAATATTAAATGTAATGTAACTGCGACGTCACCTGTTTTGGGCGGCAGCTGAAAATCAGCGCCATCTGTTCTAGTGACAAATGGCTTAGCCTGAGCTGTTGGCCTCTTCATCATAGTGTAAGTTAGAATGTGTATATTCGCAATGTATGTTATAATTTTAAATAACCATAGTTCATACTTACATTACGATGAATAAACGATTTTCTTTCTTTCTTTCTTTCTACATTTACAGGTTGTTTAAGGGAATTGTTCGCTTAGCTAAGGGGTCCTCTAAGTACATTTAGGGGTCCCTTGAGGGTACTGTTTCTGTAGATAAGCGGTCCCCTAAGTACAGTTAAGGGTCTGTTAAGGGGATTGTTCACTTAGCTAAGGGATCCTCTAAGAAGTTTTAGGGTTCAATTAGGAGGATTGTTCACAGAGCTTAGGGGCCCCCTAAGTAATTTAAACAGCCGGTTGAAGGGGATTATTTCTACAGATAAGGGGAGGACCCCTAACTATCTGATGCTTTAGGAATCAGCCCTTTCAATACAATTCAACGTAATATATAAATGCTAATCATTTCTTGAAGCCAACATTTTTAAAGGTTTCACTTCAACAATTGTTTTTATGTGAATAAATTTGTTTTTATATAAAATCTTTTAAAAAATCGGTAAATAATATGTTTGCAAGTCCTTTTATATCTCGTTGTGTACGTGAGATGAGAATATTACTTAATAATCTTTATATAGGTAATTTAATCTAGACATCATAATATTTTATTCTAATAACATCTTCAAAGCAAACATCAAGACAAGTTTTCCACTACTTGTATAATAAATTAACTGACAACTAATAACGCTGTAATGTTTATTTTATTACAAACAGGTTAGCGTTTGTCTTAAAACTCACCTGATGGTACGTGATGATACACCCTAAGGTGGAATTGTGCTACAGAGAGGCAATTTAGAGGAACCTTCGTAACTTTACAGTTGGCTTTTTGTAATATCATCATCAGTCGTAAATTGGAAATAGTAAAATATCAAAAGTGTTGTCTTGAATAAAGTATTTCTATAAAAATTATAATTAATAAGATAAGTCGCACCAGAACACAAATATGTTACGTCTATTCTGGTAGGGTGATAACTAGCCACGGCCAGACCCTGACAAATCAGGAAATGCATTTTTTTAATTCGTCCTACCGCGAATCAGAAATGAGGACATCCGTAGCAGAACCAAAGTCACCGACATAGCCTTACGAATCGCGAACCTGAAGTGGCAATGGGCGGGGCACATAGTCCGACGAACCGATGGACGTTGGCGCCGAAAGGTGCTGGAATGGCGACCCTGCACCGGACGACGCAATGTAGGAAGACCTCCCAGAAAGTGGTCCGATGATATAAGGAGGGTTGCCGGTAGCCCAGCCGGTGGCTCCAGGCCAGGCGGCGCAAGATCGGGCCTTGTGGGCATCATTTCGTGAGACCTATGTCCACTGGAGTCTTCTGCTAGCAGAGCGAGTACTCTCACCCCTTTTTTTGCGCTGGGAAATGCCTTTACGCACCGCGATTAAAGACTAATCCAATCGTGAGTGTGGGACTCACTGATTACAAAATACACACTAAAACCCAGCGGATCCCTCCTCATCCATGAGTGAGATCACTAGGGGTTACTTAACTGCACTCCACTCTAGTGACCCGAATGGTATAGACTATGAGGACCTACCACTCAATAGTGTGACATGAAGTGAATACGTGCGACGACTGCCACTCAACCTCCTCCGACGGCGAGGGAGGGCTTCAGTCGTTTGCTCCATTAGCCACTCATTTGCTTCCTACAATGAGAAGATGGTCTCGCATAAGAAGGCTACCACCCAACTGCACTGGCGAGTATTACACCAATTAGGCTTTGCAGTGAAAGATTTCCGCTAACCAGCGACAACCAAATGTGTCACTGGGGTGGTCACTCTGGATACTCCGCCAGAGTATGGTGCACCGTATCTACAGAAACACCACACTCATGACGGGCGGGCGTTTCCTCACGGCCAACCACCTGGTGCGAATACTTGCCGAAGCAAAAGTACTCTGACCTCAAAAATGTATAGCTCTTTCTACGAAAATTGCGGAGAAGTATGAAATTTCCGACACTTGTAGTTTATATGTCGTCGACGACGTGAAAAATACATTAAGTCAATAAAAAAAACGTATCACTCACACGCATACAGACTATTTATGCGTATCTGTCAATCACTGACAATTATGTCAAACGCTCGTCGTCGTCGTCGTCTCAACTGATGGACGTCCACTGCTGGACAAAGACTCTCTCTTAATGAATTCCAATGGGCCCGATCTTGCGCCGCTTGTATCTAGCGGCTGCCAGCGACCCGACTGAAATCATCGGTCCACCTGGTGGGGGGGGGTCTACCGACGCTGCGTTTTCTGGTGCGAGGGCGCCACTCTAGCACTTTCGGGCCCCAACGTCCATCGGTTCTGCGAACTATGTGCCATGCCCTTTGCCACTTCAGCTTTGCAATTCGGTAGGCTACGTCGGTGACTTTAGTTCTCCAACGGATCTCCTCATTTCTTATTTGATCACGTAGGGAAACCCCGAGCATAGCCCTCTCCATTGCCTGCTGAGTGACTCTGAGTCTTTTTAAAAGTCAGCGGCCATGTCTCAGAACCATATGTAATCGCTGGCAACACGAACTGTTCGAATACCTTAGTCTTCAGGCACTGAGGAATTATAGATGAAAAGATGTCCCGTAGTTTTCGGAACCCTGCCCATCGGAGTTGGATTCGGCGGTTGATCTCTTTTTCGAAGTTGGACCTACCTAATTGGATCTTGTGTCCCAGGTAGATGTACTCGTCTACAACTTCGAGTGCTGAGTTCTCAACGGTGACCGGGTGGGGCGAAACATGGATGTTCGACATGATTTTTGTCTTATCCATGTTCATTTTAAGGCCTACCTGTTGAGACACTCTGCAGAGGTCGTCGAGCATGGTATTGAGATCTTCCAAAGTCTCTGCCATTACGACTATATCATCAGCAAACTGCAAGTGAGTGATGTACTCGCCGTTGATATTGATGCCGAATCCGTTCCAGTCCAAAAGCTTGAAGGTGTCTTCCAACGCCGCAGTAAATTGCTTCGGGGAGATAACATCTCCCTGTTGCACACCACGTTGCAATTGGATAGACCCTGTGCTTTGGTCCTGTACACGGATCGTCATGCGTTTTAATACAACATATGGATATACAGTAGTCAATTCGGCATCTTTGTAAAGATTTCAATACGGCCCAGGTTTCCACAGAATCGAAGGCTTTTTCATAGTCCACAAACACCAAGCAAAGTGGCAATACTCTTCAGTCTTCTGTATAACCTGCCGCAGCGTATGTCAAACGCTATGAGGTTACATTAAAAAAGTTTATATTGTCAAAAACACTAAAGAGGTTACATAAGAATATTCTTTCATATGAGTCTTCTCCTGATTAAGCACAACACAGTCTTTGACAATATTTTAATGATGTTCAAACTTATAATTTAAATTAATAATGATCAGATTTTGACCACTAGCCGACCATTAATTTTAGTAAGCTTCATAAACGTAATACTTAATAGTTTTGTTATTTCCTGAAGTTAAAATAGGTTAAGACCTTTTTTGAGTGAAACTTTTTTAAGCGCACGAGTCATTTAATTATAAAAGAAAATTGCTCATCAGAGGTGGTTGTCACGACCCTTAGAATTAAGGAAACGAGCAAGGAGGAGGAGGAGGAAACAAGACTTAACAATTGCTTTGCCAGAGAGGTTTCTGAAATGTGTACTTTGTACGCACGCACTTTTAATTATTTAATGTTTGCCTTTATTTAAGAAGCAAATCAGAGGGATACGAGTTGATTACGAATAGTATTGTTTAAATTATAAATAGATTATTTCCAACCTTTTGTTGTTTCTCCAGTTCTGCATTGTTTTTTTTAGTGGAAACTTGTGGTTTTTTATAAATATGTTGTTAACGGTTTGTATCCCAAACAAAATTAAATAAATAAACATCATTTGAATGAGGTGTGATAAAAAGTGCTGTTTTAACATTAAAAATAGCCTTCCACTTTATTTATATTGTATGCAACACGTAGACACTTCAGCCATGACAGAGTTCAATTAAGTATTCCGTGTAAATAAAGCGCGACGTCCATTTTTTTGTAATTCCTTTGAACTCGGGTTTTTTTTGTGACATTTAATGGATTTCGGTAGGTTTTTGTGTATATTTTCATCACCTGAATATTGGAGGGTATTTTTGATATCCTTCTTTATTGAAATAGGCTCAGAAAGCACTTTTGAATCGTCAGTCTTTCCGTGGCTAACAACTAAACGGTAAAATACTTTGCAATTCCTAAATTAAAACTTCTTTAAATATAGTTTTGTATGTTACAATGTGTTCAGTTTTAATGTACCATTGTAATCAAGTCGAAACATCTTTGTCACTTAAATAATTTTCAAATTTATAATACACCTTTTATAAAAGAACGTTTCTGAACCTTCTTCCCTCTAAATACAAATTTGTTTCCATTACGATGAGATTAGATGTTATATAAATACTTAGAACTTAGGTCAGAGAAAAGGCTCAACTTTAACTTCAATAAAGACATCGTTACGTATGAGTTCTGCTTTAAAATATCAAAAAATAGCGCCATAACTACTTTAAAAACTTTAAAGGGCGCGAAGGAACCCTCGTAACTTTAGATTTTAAGCCGATTTTGAGTACCATCATCAGACGTATATTAGAATCAGAGTGTGGAAAAAAAATATAATTTGACGATTCAAAAGTGCTGTAATATGCCTACTTGAATAAAGATATTTTTGATATGATTTGATTTGATTTGAAATATACATAAAAGTACACACAGACAATGTTGCTCGTGTCTACTAATATTCTTACGTAATATTTACAAAGATATCAACTATAATTATATGCATAGGTTGTTTATAATGTTCCCTATCGTAATATAAAACATAAACTTGTATCTCTTTGCTTAACTCCGTACTGTTTCTTTATTTCTCATCGTATCAAAGTCAATGCTTTGCTACTTGAATTGATTTAGTTTTAAATAATTAATTCTGTACGCCTAAAAGAGACTTTACGGTTGAATTAAACATTGCTTCCTTATAATTTATTTATGCAAATACTAAGTTAGAAAAAGCATATCATATTTCAATTAGAGATCGAATGGATGAGTTTCCAAAATGATAAACATCACATAAGTAAAAGAAGGTGTATTAATATTATATTTGTTGTTTTCTATAGGCTTCCTTCCACGTGAAGAAAGACAGTTTCCATCATTATTAGGATTTGTAGGGGACTTCGTCAGAAATCCTAACAGAATAAGAAATACTCTGAACAATATACTTCATATTCAACCACCAAATTCAAATCAATATGACCAAAACGTACCTAATTACCCAAACAATAGACCCAATAATGTAAGGTTTCCTAACCAAGGTACAAATAGACCCTACAATGATTTAAATCAACAGGATGATTCCTCATATATGAATAGACCTGTCGATGTACCAGATGAACAAACTGGTTACGGATTTTACAACGGAGATAATTCACAATTGACACCAAACAATCCGGAACAAGTTAACAATGAAAATAGATTTACTGATGTAAGCAGTGATGGTGGAATGATAATCAGCGGTGTACAAAATGGACCGGCATTTGGAGGAAATAATCCAGTTACAGAAGCACCAGTATTCGTTAATAAAGAAAACCCAGAAACTACAACACTCCCAGTATTGACTCCAGTACCTAATTCTGAATCAAGAAACAACTTCAACTTCGGTCCAGCTGGAATATTCCGTAATGATATTTCAATTGTTAAAAATAACACGCTTGTAATAACTAAGCATAATAAATGGTAATAAGAATTAACAAAATGGCATATTTTAACACATAAGCTTTCTCGTTAAAAGATAATCATAAAATACTTTCAGCTTTAATTTGTTTAATACTTTCAATAACTTGATTGTAATTTTAAAGCTTAACGCTTAAACAAAGGTTGTTGGAATTAATAAAATGGCATATTATAACACATAAGTTTTCTCGTTAAATGTAATTATAAAATACTCCGTGGAAGGTATCAGCTATAATTTAACACTTTCAATAACTTTGTTGTAATATTAAAGCTTCACGCTTAAACAAAAGTTGTTGAAATTAATTAAATGGCATATTTTAACAAATTATAAGCTTTCTCTTTAAAGTATAACTATTATAAAATGTTCGTTTTGGAATTTGCTTGTACTCTAAGATAGATTCCAGCTATACACCTTCAATAACTGACTTCTTCTTCTTCAACTTCAATAAATGATTAATGATTTAATAACTTAAGTATTTGGACAAAGGTTGATGGAATTAATAAAACGGCATATTTTAACAAATTATAAGCTTTCTTGTTGAAAGAAATTACAAAATTCCTGTTTTGGCATTTGTTTATATTCTGTCGTAGATACCAGCTATAATTTGTCTCACATCCTGAGTAACCTGGTTAGAACATTTAACAGCGCATGTAGGAATTTATAAAATGGCATATTTTAACAAATTATAAGCTTTCTCTTTATAAAATGTTCATTTTGAGATTTGCTTATACTCTAAGGTAGATGCCAGTAATACACCTTCAATAACTTAGTTGTGATATCAAAACTTAAAGGTAAAGCAAAGGATATTGGAATTAAGAAAATGGCAAATTTTAATAAATTATAAGCTATTTTGTTGAAAGATAGTTATTAGTAAATTCCTGTTTTGGCATTTGTTTCTTGTCGTGCTCTATTGTAGGTACCAACAACAATTTATCTAACATCCTAACTTAGTTATAGCATTAAAAGTTAATGGTGCATGTAGGAATTAATAACATGGCATTTTTTGACAAATTATAACGTTTTCGTTAAAAGATAATTATTATAAAGTTCTAGTATTGCGACTCGTGTGTGGTAAATTCCAGATGTGTTTTGTTTAGTATCTTTAATAACAAAGGAAGTAATAATTAACAGTATGGCATACCTTAAGAATTTCTAAGGTCTCTCATTTAGTACTTTAAAAAAACCTTGTGTTTTAAGTATCATAAAATTCTCGTTACAGATTTGTTTTTACTCTGTTGGCAAAAGCTTCATGGCTTTTTTAAATGTTTGTGTGGAAGGTTCCAATTATTATCAGTACTATTATGTTTATAAGTTTTCTTGTAATAAAAAGGTATAAATATAAATAATAAAATGCTTACTATGCTTTTAAAAAAATAATAACAAATAAAAAAATTTTTCTTGATTTTAACGTGAAAAAGTTGCAATAACTAACAATGCTTTCTACTCTGTGGTAAAACCCAGTTATTAATGGTTTTTTGGCCACAGAGTAATTAAAATACTGAGCTGGCTCTACGGGGAAAGTAGGTACCAGGCTCTCACAAAATACTAGTACCACTATATATTTATATACAATATCAAATCTTTTATTATTGGGCCCTTACCATAGCCCCTAAGGGGAGGGAGGGAACTTCAGGCAAATGGCTTACCTTACGCTTTAGTATTCAAAATCATATCTTTGAATCTAGATATAATATTAAGAAACCATTTCAAAAATGTTTTAAATATCTTTTTTACAAAGGTTTCGTAAATATGGACTCAAAATGTAATATTATTGTCATTATCAGGAAAAAAACAAATGAACTGATATAACTAGAAGGATAATTTATTCAAGTTTTATCGAAAAATCAGAAAATTAAGTTGGAATTTTCTAGAACTATAAACATTGAGAATACTAACGATGCTGTACAAGGTTACAATAATATAATATGTACTTTTGTATTGTATTTACCTATTGGTGGTAATGAGATATGACTGCAGCTCGCTTACTCAGTCTTGTGAATATAGTACTTAAGGTTACATTAACCACTTAGTGTTCATTATTTATGTTAATGAGTATTAAGTTTAATGAACTATCAAGGAATAGAATCCATTTCTGCGTATATAAAAGAAGCGTGAATATTACTGGCTCATTGTTCTAGTAAAAAAAAATACTATTATAGCAAATTACTTATTGGACATTGAAATAGTTGTTTAGACTTTTTGTTGAAGAAATATTCTAGTCAGATGATCCCACACTTCTCTTACCTAAATACTCACAAGTTAGTATTTGAATTTATATAAAAATTGCATTTATTAGAAGAATTGCCCAAAAAAACAAACAAAAGCGAGTATTTACAAAACACATGTAGACTTTGTGTTTGCGTGTGAATGTATATTTGTTTATAAGACTATTTTGCCTTATTTATATATTACATTAAGTATATTGAGACCCGTTTGTATTTTTTCACTACTTGTTTACATTTTGTCCACACTAAATTAGTATAAAAGAAAACAAATACATAGTTATTACACAAAAGGCAGAGTAGAAGAAGCGGTCTTATCGCTTGATAGCGATCTCTATCAGACCACCTTTGGTACAGGAGTAGTTATAGGGGAACATTGTGGGTGGTGTATTTCACAGACATACATACAAATAGCTGCATCCTAATACATAGGCATTATACATGTTACATTATCATTATGTGTTGTTATGATGAGTTACTTCGCAAAGCAATTCTGAAGGCATATTTCGGAAAGCATATTAAAACGTCGCTCCTTCCTACCTCAGACTGTAACACCACTTACTATAAGGGGATGTCACAGTTATAGATAAGCCTGTCAGTAATAAATAAAGGTAACACATAAATAAATATAATTGATAAAAAAAAGCCTAAAAATTGCTACATAATAGTGGGAGCGTAAAATTTAATAAAATGGCATATTTTAAGAGGTTATAATCTTTTTCGTTAAAAGTTAATTATTATAAAGTTCTCGTATTGGTACTTTCTAATCTTTGGAAAATTCCAGATGGATTTTGCTCAATACCATTAACAACAATTGATGTTAGGATTAATACAAAGACATGTAACGTTTAATGAAAGCGCATAGTTCAACAAATTATAAGCTTTTTCGTTAAAAGTTAATTATTATAAAGTTCTCGTTTTGGTACTTTCTAATCTTTGGAAAATTCCAGATAGATTTTGCTGAATACCATTAATAACAATTGATGTTAGAATTAATACAAAGTCATCTAACGTTTAACGAATGGGCATAATTTAACAGATTATAGGCATTTTCGTTAAAAGATAGTTGTTATAAAGTTGTCGTATTAGTATTTGTTTCTAATCTATAGGAAATTCCAGATGGATTTTGTTTAATACCATTAATAACAAAGCATAACAAAGGACATTGGAAAAAATAAAATGTCATATTATAACAGATTACTTTCTCGTTTAGTAATTTTAAATAAGAGTTGGTATTTAGGTACTTAACAAGATCATAAAGTTTCTTAAAACCATATATCTGACGTAAAGATTCATATATCTTACGAAATAGCCTCAATAAAACTTGTTAACAAATTCCTTTGAAGCTATGAAACGAAAATGATTCCTACAATTCAAATGATTTTATGATTATAATCTAATTTATTAAATTATTCATTTTTTCCAATAATGATTTCGCCCAAAGCACTAAATTTTGTCTACATGATTATGTATTATAATTAAGCTTGCATAAATAACAATCGTGTCGTTGTTGACGATTATCAGTTGTAAAAAAATATAGGAAATAAAATCGCTAATAGCTGTGACCTTAACAGAATAATTAAGAACCAATCTGATTCAACGTGGAATATCTTTTTGTTATAAAAGTGTATCAACCAGTTTTGAACTGAGGCAAGAACGATCTTCTCTATATTCGATTTTCGTAAATCGATTTGTGTTTTTGTAATTTAATTTTCGTATTTCGATTCTTGCGATTCGATCTTCGTTTTTCGATTTCCTATCTTCTAATTTTGAATTTTGATTCGATGTTAGAGTGTTGATGATTTTTATTTGATTTTCGTATTTCGATTCTTGCGATTCAATCTTCGTTTTTCGATTTTCTATCTTCTAATTATGAATTTTGATTCGATTTTAGAGTGTTGATGATTTTTATTCGATTTTCGTATTTCGATTCTTGCGATTCGATCTTCGGTTTTATGATTTTCTATCTTCTAATTTTGATTTTTGATTCGATTTTAGAGTTTTGATTATTGATTTTTGATATTTGCTTTTACGTATTTCAATTCTTGCGGTTCGATCTTCGTTTTATGATTTTCTTTCTTCTATTTTTGATTTTAGAGTTTTGATTATTGATTTTTGATATTTACTTTTACGTATTTCAATTCTTGCGATTCGATCTTCGTTTTTCGATTTTCTATCTTCTAATTTTGAATTTTAATTCGATGTTAGAGTGTTGATATTTGATTTTCGTATTTCGATTCGATCTTCGTTTTATGATTTTCTATCTTCTAATTTTGATTTTAAAGTTTTGATTATTGATTTTTGATATTTAGTTATCGTATTTTGATTCTTGCGATTCAATCTTCGTTTTTCAATTTTCTATCTTCTAATTTTGAATTTTGATTCGATGTTAGAATGTTGATGATTTTTATTTGATTTTCGTATTTCGATTCTTGCGATTCGATCTTCGTTTTATGATTTTCTATCTTCTAATTTTGATTTTTGATTCGATTTTAAAGTTTTGAATATTGAATTTTGCTTTTCGATTTTCAAATGTTGACAAATGTCGATCTTCGAATTATAAGTTTTGAATTTCGATTTTCAAATTTCGACTATTGAACCTCGATTTTTAAATTTCGACAATTGATCTACGAATTTTGTTCTTTGTTTTTTCGATTTTGAAATTTCGACTATCTATCTCTGAATTTAGATTTCGGAATTTCAATTTTCAAATTTTGATACCGATCTTTGATCTTTGAATTTTGATTTTTCACAGATTATTAGATTTCGTTTTTCCATTTTTGAGTTTTGATTTTCGAATTCTGGTTTATGACATTTGATTTTTGACTTCTGATATTCGATTTTCGAATCTCGATGTGCAATTTTTGACCCTCGATTTATGATATACTTATCAACACTTACAATAAATTGAGGCAGTTACATTCAAGCATAAACCCAAAGTCCGGATCCTTCAGATTTCTGGAAATTAACCGAATAGCAATAAATTACGAAAGTGTACATAAACCAGTTTTAGACGTGATGAAATTTGAATTGAAGCCTTTTTCCTTGTGGTCAAATAGTCATTGACAATGTTTGAAGAGGCAGCCAAGGTTGCTACCGACAGCTCGAATGACCGTATTTTATGTAAGACTAGAATATAAATAAACGTTTGGTGCATCTCACACCGAAGAATAATACGATAATTTATAATGAATATATTATTCGTACAAAAACCACGAAATATCTCTTTATATAAAGAGATTTACGTGCTTGATTTCCCTTTGAAATTTATTGAGCTTTGCGGTGAAGGGAAAGATCGTGACCTTTAAATTTAAAGTTTTTTAAATTTAGTTATAAGGTACATTAATAACAGTACAAAAACCTTTGTTATAGTAATTAAATCTATTCTCTTTTTTTGTTACATTGACGAAGTTACACGGGTGAGCTAGTGTATAAAAACATTTAAATCAGACGATGATTATTCGGTGCGATAGTGTGATTACTTTATATGCTATTGTGTGCAGCGTGATACAAGATAATGTAGATTATCTTTAAAAGAGTCCTTGAAGGAAGTAGCCATTGTTATTTAACAATCATTCATGGGATATCGCTGATAAGCTCGTAACGTTTGAAGGTAATCTAAATACTAAGGTTTTTTTAAGAATCAATTTATCCATCAAGCCATTTCAACTTAAGCCTGCTTCTATTTCTTCGGCCACCCGCTTATCATTTTAGCAGGTACCTGGAAAATTGAGCTCGTCAATCTTTTGGTAGATCTCCTGGTTGTATTGTGCCTTTCAGCCTCGGATTTGCCATACAGCTCCAACCAGCCAGTTAATATTCATCCTTTTTTAGACGCCATCAAGTCATTTCTACTAAGGCCTGTCTCTATTTCTTATTCCGCCCACTTGTTCTTCCAACAGCTACCTGGGAAGTCTGGCCTCAACCACTCTGATGACGTAATCCAACAAATACGTCCAATTTCAATACATTAGATGTCACTTGGTGGAGCTCATTCCAAAGTAGCTCCAAAAAGCGTCGAAAAACTTTTCTTTTTTAAATGCCATCAAGTCTCTGCCATTGTCTCTTTTTCTTAGTCTGCCCAGTTGTCTATTCATCAGTTGCCATCCATTTTGATGGCGTGTTCCACCAAATATGTCCAAACTTAATTAATTAAATGACATTAGCTCATACCTCATATCCTAGTAGAACTGATGATAAGTCTTCTGGCACCAAAGCAGCAATAAAAATACGTCCTAATTTTTTGCTTTCAATAAACAGAAGTGAGTTTTTATCCTTTTTTAGATGTCATCAACTCATTTCAAGTTAGCCATGCCTTTCTTTCTTTATCCGCCCAGTTGTCTATTTAGCAACTGCTTGTGGACTCTCTTCTCATTCATTCTGGTGACGCAATTCCACCACATACATCCAATTATAATGGATTCCATGATATTAGCCTCGTCATACAATTCGTAGAGGTTATGTTTTGTCCTCCGACCCTTTTCCAAATCAGCTCTAAAAATGCGTCTATTTTTTTCCTTTCAAACACCAGAAGTTGGTTTTCATCCTTTTTTAAACCCCATCAAGTCATCTCCACTTGAGCTTACCTCTCTTTCTTAGTCTGCCCAGTTGTCTGTGTGTCAGTAGCGGCCTGTGGACATCTGGTCACATCCGCTCTGATGACGTGTCCCTTAACAAGCATCCAATTTTAATGAATTGTTCTACATTAAGCTCGTCATACAATAGGTATAGCTCATTTCGAGTCTTTCAGGCATTTTTTTCCAGAGCGGCATCAAAAATGTGTTCCAATTTTTTCCCTTTAAAGACCAGAGGTAAGTTCTCATTCTTTTTTAGATTTCATCAAGTCATATCAACTTAGGTCGGCCTCTCTGTCTTAGTCCGCCCAATTGTCTGTTCAGCAGCTGGCTGGGGATTCTGGTCTCTCGTATACCGTGGACAGCACATCGGACCAACGCATCAATTCTTAAGGAACTCAATGTTACTAGGCTTTCCACCATCTGCCTCAAAAAAATACTTGAGTGCTTTGGGCACATTGCCAGGAAATAGGGTGATAACCTCGAAAAGCTCGCGATAACTGGAAAAGTTAATGGCAAAAGAGCAAGAGGTCGGAGCCCAATGCGTTGGTCCGATTAGATCCGCACCACATTACAGACTTCCATCTACGATGAATTACACGCCGCGGAAAGCAGAGGCAAATGGCGTTCCATTATACAAAGAAAATTGCTCATCAGAGGTGGTTGTCACGTCCCTCAGAATTGAGGAAACGAAGCAAGGAGGTGGGAGGCATGTTATACAATTGGTAGAGTTCACGGTTGTATTTAATCCTCTAGCCCCCTTCTTCCAAATCAGCTTAAAAGCTCTCAATTTTATCTTTTCAAAGACCAGGGCTCGTAGACAACATAACTTTCCAAGATTGCTAACGCTTAAAAATATATGGGAATGACGTTTCTTTTTTCGATATGAAACGTCATTCCCATACATTTTTTAAGCGTTAGCAATCTTCGAAAGTGTCCTTATCTAAGAGCCCTGAACTACGTTTCTTCTTATTTACATGAAAAATGCATTCAATTATTAATAACTCAGACCCTTTTTTGTCGTCTAAGTAGTTCTTCAAAGTCAATAAATGCGCTCCATAAATAAACTTGTCAATATAATATTATGATTTATTGTTTGAGTGACAAACTGACTGGTGGCTTATATAGAACTTGTGTTACATCCTGTTTACATTCTTTAATTGATTAGTTCCTAGAAAACATATTTAATGTGATACATATTTTTTGTCATCATAATTACACTGGCTATCCTCCAGCTTCGATAAGTCAGAAAAAATTACATCTTATCTTGATGAATATGTAACATTACTATGTCTGATTGAATTGTCTTAATAGTAACTTTGTCTTAATAATAAATTGTGGGTATTGAATGCGAATTTAACGCGTTCAACTGTACTTTAATTACCATGAATGATGAATTTTAGAAAAAAGAGGATAGGCATACGTAATGTGGTAGTTCCCCGTGTAAGATTACACCTCAACTGTGGGTTTGGGAGTGTGGGATAAGGTTAGGAAGGATACATCGCAAAAACCACTAAAACCCAGCTAAAAACTCTTCATCCGTTATTGGGTAATCCGATGATAACCCACGCATTACTCTCTGATATCCTAGTTAAGATTTCACGTAACATGTAGACAAGATGACATTCTAAGTACGCTCACGCTAAGTCGAACAACATATCGACATGATACGTCATTCCTATACCTTTTTAAGCGTACTTAGGCCTTGTGGACTGCCTCATTGGTCTAGTGGTTAGCATGTTCGACTATAGACATGAGGTCCTGGGTTCGAGTCCCGGGTCTGGCCAATTCATAAATCAATATAGAGTTTTCTGTTGAGATTTTCTCAATATTTGCCCAAAGTTGGGAAGTTGGCAGTGTGCTCCACCCCGTGCCCCAGAGAGCACGTTAAGCCGTCGGTCCTGCGCCTGATCTCTCTCCGGCCGTGTCGGATTCCCGTCACATCGGACTATAATAGTGAAGAAATAGAGTGCACTTGTATACTATGCCTGCCAATCCGCAGTGGAGCAGCGTGGTGGTTCTATGCTCTAAAAACCCTCTCTCATGCAAGTGAGGAGGCCTGTACCCAGCAGTGGGACGTTAATGGGCTGCTACTTACCTACAGGCCTTGAGGATAATATCCAATCTTCGCTTTCATTCGTTTTTGTTGGAGCTAGTGGTGTTATGTATACGATTTATTACCTGGATTAGGAAAAGTTATAGAAGAATATAATCTAAGTTTATTACCTTATAATATTTTAGAGGAGACATGCCAGACGATAGACAATGGGGTTGGATCGTGCGTTAACATAAAGTTATGCCCACCTTACGTGAAGCTGTTGGCGGAGGTGAAGTCCAATTCTGGTGCAACGCAGGTGTTGAGGAAGGCGCACTGTGGTTTCGAAGGCAACACACCAAAGGTACCTCTCGCTTTTTTATAATAATTCTGGAGAGACAATCATCAGGAGCTATTAAACGAAACCTGCTGAACGCGTTATTAGTTTGCACAGCGGCCATGACATTTAAATTAAATAAAACGTGCGGAGACATATGTTTACTAACATAATATTACATTTATAATGACAAAAGCATGCAGTTATGTGGTTTGGTGACCGGGTTCGATCTCCTGGATAATTGCCACCCTACCAGAAAAGACGTATCGCCAAGCAAGAGATATGTGTTCCCATACGATGCTGTGTAGAAGCCATTTGATTTATAATTACCAGTTTAGTGCGCTTCTATCTTAGACTATATCATCACTTATCATCAGGTGTGATTACAATCAAGCCCTTATCTGTCAGCAATAGAAATAAAAGGTCCATATCAAATAAAGTGTATTGAATTGTAAAATCCAGACAAGTGATGATGATATAAATGGAAGACCGTAAAAATTTCAATTAAGGTTCTCTTGTTCTCTTTTCTGACAAGAACCCATAAAGATGGTAGCCTTTTTTCATCATTATTGCAATATTATTTCGATTTATTTAGGCTTTCATTAATTCTCAAGCTTTTTGTCAAATTTAATAAAGCACTAGTGGTGATGATATTAAAGAAAGACTAAAAAAATTAATACAAACTTCTCTCGACCTTTGTTCTGAAAAGAACCCTTCAAAAAACCTTTAATCATAAAAAGGGTAGCCTTCTTTTATTATCACTTCAATTTACTTAAGTTAGAAAAATCTATTCTAAAGTTTTCTGTCAAACTTTTCTATTAGCTCTTATTTAATGAAGCTTAGTGGTGATGATATTAAAGGACTGAAAAAACTAAAATAAACTTGTCTCGACCTTTGTTCTGAGAAGAACCCTTCAAAAGCCTCAAACCATAAATAGGGTAGCCTTTATTCATCAACACTGCAATATTATTTCAGTTTATTTAAGTTAGAACTATTTATTCTAAAGCTTTCTGTAAAACTTTTCTATTAGCTCTTATTTAGTGAAACACTAGTGGTGATAACATTAAAGATGGATTGAAAACAACTCAAATTCAGCTTCTCTGGGCATTTCTTCTCAGAATAATCCTTCAAAAAGCTTTTAACCATAAAAAGGGTAGCCTTTTTTCATCAATACTGCAATATTATTTCAATTTACTTAAGTTAGAACTATTTATTCTAAAGCTTTCTGTAATTTTTTTCTATTAGCTCTTATTTAGTGAAACACTAGTGGTGATAACATTAAAGATGGATTGAAAAAAATTCAAATTCAGCTTCTCTGGACATTTATTCTCAGAATAACCCTTCAAAAAGCTTTTAACCATAAAAAGTGTAGCCTTTTTTCATTAATACTGCAATATTATTTCAGTTTATTTAAGTTAGAACTATTTATTCTAAAGCTTTCTGTCAAATTTTTCTATTAGTTCTTATTTAGTGAACCACTAGTGGTGATGACATTAAAGAAGGATTGAAAAAAACTAAAATTAAGCTTCTCTCGACTTTTGTTCTCAGAATAACCCTTCAAAAAGCTTTTAACCATAAAAAGAGTAGCCATTTTTCATTAATACTGCAATATTATTTCAGTTTATTTAAGTTAGAACTATTTATTCTAAAGGATTCTGTCAATTTTTTCTATTGGCTCTTATTTAGTGAACCACTAGTGGTGATGACATTAAAGATGGATTGAAAAAAAACTCAAATTCAGCTTCTCTGGACATTTCTTCTCAGAATAACCCTTCAAAAAGCTTTTATCCATAAAAAGGGTAGCCTTTTTTCATCAATATTATTTCAATTTACTTAAGTTAGCTCTTATTTAATGAAGCACGAGTGGTGATGATACTAAAGGAGGTCTGAAAAAACTGAAAAAAACTTCTCTCGACCTTTGTTCTGAAAAGAACCCTTCAAAAAGCTTTTAACCATAAAAGGGTAGCCTTTTTTCATCATCATTGCAATCTGATTACTATTTACTTAAATTAGATAAATTCATTCATTCTCAAGCTTCTTGTCAAACTTTTCTATTATCTCTTATTTAATGAACTTCTTCTACTACTAGAACTTCTGAGTGAGATAATAATGTTATATACTTAAAAATGTCAATGTTATTTAGGCTATTTTGTCGGTGTTTTTCTTATTTATATTATGGTTATAGGTTTGCTGTCCTCGCCCTCCAATCCCCGACGTACCACCACCATCTCCAACACCAGTAGCAACTCAAGCACCTACCTCTGAACCAGCTCCGATTACACCTGCCCCGGATGGAGCATCAGGGAAATCTTTGCTATCGGACTTCATCTCCGCGTTCCCCTCTCCACCAGAGTGCGGAGTCAGCAATGCTACCTTCGGTAGAGTTGTTGGTGGAGTTGATGCTAACTTAGGTATGTTGAAGTCCATAAAAATTAACATAGTTTGAGAGAAGTCATTACGAGTCAATCATTAAAACCTAAAATATCTTTGTATACAAGGTGTTAGGAAACCGCTCCCGAAAAGAAGTCAGACGATAGTACAATTGACACCATTTATTAGCATTATTTACGCTCCATCATGTTAGTAAAATTTAAAAAAAATACGTTACTAAAAAGAAAACCAACAACGAAACACAATCAGCTGACGCTCGGGTCAACTAGCGCACGGAGCAACTTCCGGTGTCATTATTACCATCGTCTGTCTTCGTTTTCGGGAAAGATCTCCTAACACCTTGTTTAGTTGAACTTAGATTAGATTGTCGGTTTTCTCCGTCCCATCGTCAAAGGTGTCATTATTACCATCGTGTGTCTTCGTTTTCGGAAGAGGTCTCCTAACACCTTGTATAGTTGAACTTAGATTAGATTGTCGGTTTTTCCGTCCCATCATCAAAGGTGTCATTATTACCATCGTCTGTCTTCGTTTTCGGGAAAGGTCTCCTAACACCTTGTATAGGTGAACTTAGATTAGATTGTCGGTTTTTGCCGTTCAATCATCAAAGGTGTCGTTAGTACTATCGTCTGTCATCGTTTTCGGAAGAGGTCTCCTAACACCTTGTAAAGTTCAACTTAAGATTGTCGGTTTTCTAGCGTCACATTATCAAAGGTGTCATTATTACCATCGTCTGTCTTCGTTTTCGGGAGAAGTCTCCTAAAACCTTGCATAGTTCAACTCAGATTAGACTGTCGGCTTTTTCCGTCCCATTATCAAAGGTGTCATTATTACAATAGTCTGTCTTCGTTTTCGAAAGAGGTCCCCCAACACCTTGTAAAGTTCAACTTGGATTAGTTGCCACTGCTGTGGGCGTCAAAAGAAGCTATATTTTCATTTTAATTAAATAATGACACATCTCAAACGTAATATGGTCTAGATCTAGTGCAGCTGTAATTTATTAAGAATTGTTAAAATGTCGTTACAGACCAATCAATCATAATACTAGCACATTAACTATTTGATGTTGTGTCACTCTTGTTTTATATCGACTGGAATAATATAGCAATTATGTATTTTCTTATGCCTAGGTGACTTCCCATGGGTGACGAATTTAGGTTACCTAAGCCCAAGAACTGGTGCAACTAGCTGGCTTTGCGGAGGATCCCTTATCAGTCGTCATCATGTCCTAACAGCTGCCCATTGCATACACAACCACGAGACAGATTTGTAAGTTTTTTTCATGTATTCAGATGACCCACAATCAATTTCCAGTGAAGATTACTTCTTTAATAAGACGCGTCACACCTCATTCCCATTTGGGTAGGCAGAGACCACGTCCTTCCACTTGCAACGATCCTTGCATATCTCCTTCGCTTCTTTCATTATCATTAAACCTTTCATACATGTTCGTCGGTTTAGAGTCCTCATGGCCTGGCCTTTATTTAACAAGTCCTGGATTTGGTCCAGGAACGTTCCCATTCACTCTTGACTCATAAATCCTTTTTGTCAGTCTCCCTTCATTCATTCTCTCTACTCGCCCAAACCATCTAAGCATACCTTTCTCAATTTCAGTCACTAAACAAAAAAACAGTTTCTATATAAATATATCTTATATATAAAAACCATCTGCTGTTCGTTAGTCTCTTGAAACCCGTGAAAGACTGGACTGCCGTGATTAATTTTGGTCTTGAATTATTTGTGAAAATCCAAAGGAATTAATAACATTAACAAATTTGCAAATAACTAAATGGAAACCTTAACAACAAAAGAATCGCCTTCAAATATAAGAATACGAAGAACTCTAAAAAAGTATACGGAATTACTTTTTTACGTTTTAAAGCATATTTATATATTTGTAACAGCTTTTCTTGAAAGGGGTTCTTTTATTGTTAAAATTTTTATGTTTAGTGAATCTTAAGTGAACTAACAAATTTGTCTGAATATGGGTTAGGTCATTGCCATAAATCGCACCCTTACTGTAAGCTGTTGAGGAGTTCCATTGATCTTCATTTTTAACTACGACTAGCACTTGACCATACCGAAGTTACGGTAGGCAACTCAAATATCTGGATAGCTTATAGAAGATTTTGCCGAGTATCGTTGATTTGCTCCTAAGAATTGAAGAGTTCCCTCCCTTTGTCATAGATTCCATCATCAGAACCTAACCAAACTATCACAAAACAATCCTTGAAGTATAACCTTTCCAATAAAAAAGAATCATGGAAATCGGTTAGCGTGATCTTGAGTTATTCGTTCATTTGTCGCGCACATGCTTACGCAAATTTGACCTATCCGGTTTTCTCATGGATGCCATCATCAGAACTGGATTTTAAAAAAATGGGACCCTATGACGAGCATCACCTTTTATTTAAAAAAATCACCAAGATCGGTCCAGCCAGTCAGAAGATATCAGGTAACAAACATTTAAAAAAATACAGACGAATTGATAACCTCCTCTTTTTTTTGAAGTCTGTTAAAAATGCTTGGAATATAGTAAAAACAGCAATTCCGATACTAATCGTACCTGTCAAACATTTGACGTTCATCCCATCGTTTAGAAACCAATCAACATTCAAAAGTCGTAAAGAAATCAAATTAAATCAACAGTGAATTTATTTATCGATATTCTGGTTTTGATTATCAAACATATGATATTCTTCCATCGTTTAGAAATCAAATTTAATTTAAACAATGTTTTTTTTTATTATTAGAATATTTTTTTTAAATCTTAAGTTTTTTAGAACCCCAGTTACAAGCTAAGTCTCACGCCTTTTCGCAGAAATCTAGCTATATTTTATAACTTTTGTACTACATTACTGACAATGGACAAATATGAACTGAAAAGATATTTACTAAACTTAATTACGGGGAGACAGAAGACCTTTTAAAGACAAATATATGATAGTATTTACAAATAGTGTTTACGTGAAAGCATCACATCCATAAACTCAAATCGACACATACAAATACACACACATTCATACAAACACACTCACCCCCCCCCCCCCCACACACACAACCACACCCACACACACACCCACACACACACACACACACCCACACACACGCACACGCACACGTACACGTCATGCATGCATACCTTTACTTTTTCTTCTTTTTATATTTGTCTAATACTTAAAATTGAAATTTTATTTTTGAGTACGTTTAACTTATATTATATTCTATGTACATTGTTTGGGTAGGCACTGGCACCTAAAATACAGGTTTTCCTAGTTTAGGGGTCAGGATGTCACAGAAAAAATGTATTAATTGTACCTAATAAATAAATATTTCATTTCAAAAATGTTATGTAAACGACACATTTTTGCGAGTAAAGATCTTTATTATTATTTGACATTGACAACCAACAATTTCTGAACGCAATTATATTTGACAGAATTTGGCGGGAAATTAGGCTTAAAAGTCGCTTTTTTTAATTACGAATTCTTTTTGTTCCATTTAAGTTTTAGCAATTATTATTAAGCTTTTATATCTACACTAATATTATAAAGAGAAAAGATTTGTATTTTTGTATGTGTAAATCGGTCCAGTACTTTTTGAGTTTATTCGTTATAAACTCAAAAAGTACTGGACCGATTTTAATAATTCTTTGTTCATTAGAAAGCTACATTATCACTGAGTAACATAGGCTATATTTAGTACTAGATTACTATAGAAATCTTTAGAAATTCCTATTAAAACCAACCGAAGTAAAAAATTAGCCATAAAATGTCTTTCATCGCATACGCTGTAAAGAGTATTAATGATAGGACAAAAAAATGTTCGACAATATTATAGGATATATCTATATCTACAAAAAACTAAAAGAGACCACATGTCTAACTATTGTAGTTACGTCACTATAACTACTTTTTTACATTTAACAAATTGATAGAAATGCCGATCAAAATCCATTTATAAATTTTTATCCAAATAAATAATTTAATATTCAAGACTGTCTCAATACCTGATGATTGCTTTTTGAATTATTGAAATCGGATATTCCATTCGAAAGATATCATGAAATTAAAATAAAAATACATGTGAGAGAGGGGCAGTGCGGGGTGCACTATTATGAAGGTAACCTAGTACCTTACGCAGTGGACGCAAGCGACATTGAATATATCGATTTTTTTAATACATTTTTATGCTTCACTTAAAAAGTTCTTTTCAGAGCTACTCAGTTTTAGTATTAGGAATCACACTTTTTCGTAATATTTGTCAATTCATGGTCGTTTTAATTATCATGCTTATAACTTAAATATTTGTACCTATTTATGTCTACCCGTGCGAAGCCGGGACGGGCCGCTAGTATATTATTGAGATAATAGTCAATCGTCAACGTACGCAATAAAAGTATAAGTAAGTAAGTAGCAGCCCATTAACGTCCCACTGCTGAGCTCAAGCCTCCTCACTTCGAAGAGCGAGGGTTTTTAGAGCATAGACCCACCACGCTGCTCCAGTGCGGATTGGCAGGCATAGTACACAAGTGCACTCTCTATTCCTTCACTCTCATAGTCCGATGTGACGGGAATCCGACACGACCGGAGAGAGATCAGGCGCAGGACCGACGGCTTAACGTGCTCTCCGAGGCACGGGGCTGGATCACACCGCCAACTTCCCAACTTCGGGCAAATATTGAGAAAATCTCAATAGAAAACTCAATATTGATTTTTGTATTGGCCCGACCCAGGACTCGAACCCAGGACCTCATGTCTGTAGTCGAACATGCTAACCACTAGACCAATGAGGCAGTGTGATATGTATATAATAAAAGTATATTATAATTTAATTACACACTCACCAACCTTCAAATGAGTCAGCGAAGTCCGCAAGTGACAAATTTATTCATACATTAATATATGCACATCTCATGTAGGTTTTCTATGTGTAATTCACTTTAAATAACGAGTATTTGTAACAGTAATTTTACAAGGCACGTACTAATTTATAATTCCGCTCTGACTTTATGCTATTACATCACTGATTCATCCTTCTTTCCCTTTATTGGAACAAAGATTACTGATGAATTTGTATTTATACACGCAATAAAAGGGAAACTCACAAATAAGTCTTTTTTTTTATAGTAGAACTCCTTTACTTACCCGTTAATTGCCCGTCTCACTGCTTGTTGACATGATACGATACTACTGTCTCAACTCGGGCAATCGGAAATATAGGCATCTCTTTCTTTTTAACTCATAATGTATCTATTTCGCTCATCGGTAACTGCCGTAACACAATATGTGTAGAAATAAGACCAGACAATAGAAAAACCAAAAATAAATCATTTACAAAATGACCGTTACTAACGCATGAGTTTTTTGTAATATTTTATTAACCGTGAGTGTTTATTTGTGTTTTTGATTATATAAATGATGTGAATAACAATGAAAACCCTTGAAGCGAGTTTTATTTTTTAAAATATGTGCCTATGAATACAAGACGGACTTTTTTCACTATTTCAAAGTTTAACGCAACATGACGCTACACCAGAGTCTTAATTTAATAAAAAAAAGATAACATTGTATAGTTTAACTATTAGTAAACATAAAAATCATAGTAGTAGCACATTTGGTAGTCTTTCATGAACATTTAAGTTCCAAAAGCAAAGCAATAAAACACAGCCGGACAATCTAAGGGATAACAAAAGAAGCCACACCTAATTTACTTACAATATGGATTTTCATGAGTAATTGTAATAGAAAGTTACTTAAAAGACTTGGTATTTGTAGTAGAAAGGTCTTCTTTAGTCAAGTCAACCTTGTCGGTCATAAAGCCTTGATTTCGCTATTTTTTTGTCACATTAAATTCGTACTATGATTCAATTATTTATTTAATGATTATCATTGTCCAAAGACTGCCTCATTGGTCTAGTTGTTAGCATGTTCGACTACAGACATGAGGTCCTGGGTTCGAGTCCTGGGTCGGGCCAATTCAAAAATCAATATTGAGTTTTCTGTTAAGATTTTCTCAATATTTGCCCGAAGGTGGGAAGTTGGCGGTGTGATCCACCCTCGTGTCTCGGAGATCACGTTAAGCCGTCGGTCCTGCGCCTGATCTCTCGCCGATCGTGTCGAATTCCCGTCACATCGGACTTTGAGAGTGCACTTGTGTAATATGCCTGCCAATCCGCAGTAGAGCAGCGTGGTGGGTCTAAGCTCTCAAAACCCTCGCTTCTCGGAGTGAGGAGGCCTGAACTTACTATTATAAAGAGAAAAGATTTGTGTTTTTGTATGTAAATATGTATGTATGTTTGCAACGTTTTCACACAAAAACTACTGGACTTATTTGAAAAATTTTTTCACCATTAGAAAGCTGCATTACCACTGAGCGACATAGGCTATATTAATTTCTAAAAAAAAATAGGGATCCCTAATAAAAATGCATTAATGTAACCCAAAGTGTGAAAAAAATATTCATAAAAATCTTTCATCGCTTGCCCTGTGAAAACTATTGATGATAGAACAAAAAAATGTTCTACAATATTATAGAAGGTGTTAATATCTACAAAATAGTAGTTATACTTACTACTGTAGTAATGATATTATATCTACTTTTTTGCATTTTAAAAGTTAATAAACGTTCCGGTGCTAATCAAACCATATTATTCATACCTCTGGATTAATCGTTATCCTATTAATGTTTTAATTAAAGACTGTTTCAATACCTGTAAAATACTTTTTAAGTTATTACCATCGGACTTTCCATTCGAAAGATACAACGAAAATTATCCCACTTCCCACTGCCACGAAATCGGCATCTACGTGGATTAAACCGCGGGGCATTGCTCTAGTACTCTATAAGTTATAATAAAAGGAAATTTCTTAGAGTATTCCACAACAATTCAAGAGTGAAAGAATAGAAAGTACACTTTTGTTAGTGCATATATTTGAGTACTATGCCTGCCTTGACGAAATGGAGCAGCGTGGTTGATCTATGCTCTAAAACCCTCTCTCTTACCAGTGAATAGGTCCTGTGCCAATCAGTGGGCTACTACTTACCTTCTTTACTAATAACTCTCTCATTTTCAACTTTATACAAAAAATGCTAATAACCAAAGTTGTTCTGAATTAAATTTCCTACAATTTTGTTTCTTATCAATTTTTATCTAGGATCAATACTTTTCGAATTATACCCCGAAGACTGGGCGATTTTTTGTTTGAATATAAGCTACGAGTGAGCAGGTCCTGTTTCCAGCAATGGGAGATTAATCGGCTGCTACTTACCTTACTTTTACTTATTTTATTGTGTATCTATTGATAAATAATGCTTTATTACAGAAACTAACCTTGTTTTACCGTATTTAACTCTAAATTATGCTATAAACTTTACACGCAGACGTATAAACTGTGTGTTGTGTGTTAAAAGTATAAGCTATTATATATAATAGGTGTGTACCATTTATCACGTATGAAATATTAAAATAGCACAATTTTCAAAATTATATCCTAATAGCCCGCTGTGAGTTATGATACATTGCAATAACTATAATAGCTTTGAAGCGGATACGGATATCGTGTCAAATATTATCTTTACAAGGCCGATTCTGTCTGTTTGTTCTCGAAAAGCTTAAAAAATACTTAACGAATTTCCATGCGGTTTTTACCAATAGTTAGAACAGTTCTTGAGGAAGGCTTAAATATATAATATGTCAATGTTTAATGTAAACTACTTGAAATATCACGACAATTGCCCGGAATCGGAAAACTCAAGCCGTTTGGGAGCTTTCATCGAAAATGCTGTTTAATTCCTTAGAGATATAACGAAACAATGTATGGTAGGATTATTCCCCTATTATAAATCTTCAAAATAGTTCCCGGTAATATATGTCTATCTTTTAAGGATAACTCACTATATTCGTTTTATTAATGCCGCCATAAAACTGGCCATTACAAATTCCTTAACGGCGGGAAAGTAATGAATATTTACTTTCTTTCTTTAGATTATTAAGGCAAATTTAGGAGATCGTATTTTCTCATCTGAGTCTGAAGTGGTTGGTGGCTTCGGCTGTGGCTAGTTACCACCCTTCCAACAAAGACATACCGCAACGAAACATAATTGCGTTCCGGTACAATGCTGTATAGAAAGCATGAGGTAAATTACCTCTTACCAGATTATAGCGCCTCCATTGTAAACTTTATCACTTACCATCAGGTGAAATTAAATTTAATCGCTAACCTGTCTCCAATAAAAAGAATCCGAGTGTAGCAAATTCTATATCTTCACAAACTTATAGCTTCCTCTCAACTTCCATTCGCCTTGCTCGGTCACACTTTTCGTAACGCTCTCATCACGCATTCACCAAATTACTCCCCAATTCAACTTTGTGTAAAGAAGTTTTCCTTCAAAAATATGAAATAGTATCAATTATTTGTCTTTGTAGATACGTAGTACGTGTAGGAGAGCTTGATCTTGCCCGGGAAGATGAAGGCGCTACACCAGTGGATGTCCTCATCAAATCCAAAATCAAGCATGAAGATTACAAACCTAAAGCTTATGTCAACGATATTGGGCTTCTTATTCTACAGAATGACGTGCAGTTCACACGTAAGTTACCACACAATATTAAGCAATCGTTACACACCAAAAAGAAAAGAAAATTTTTCCTTCCTTCTCCGGGGCTTCTCAGTCTGTTGCTCGCGATGTGTCACAGTCCTTACCTAGCGTAATAAATTCTTTGATCCTTTATCTATCCAGTGGTATAATTGAATTTCAGATGTAAATGATAGATATGTAGCTACAACACTAAACTGTATCCCCCGATTTTGTTATCATTGGATTTTTTGTCTCCTTTTGGATGCGATTTTAAAGACGTATTCACGTCAAAACCGTCGAATAGTAATCGCAGCCGTTCAAACATTTCTTCCAGTTACAAAATTTTATAATTTAATGTCCAATTTCGTGTTGACCGATCTATTATTAAATTATATTACAGCTCTCATAAGGCCAATCTGCATACCGTCGGACAGTAAGCTGCGTTCTACAAATTTCGAGGACTATATGCCTTTCATAGCTGGATGGGGAGATCTGGAATTCCGTAAGCATATCTTTATTATAAACTAGCTAAAATGCGGCATGCTTTGCAATAACTTATATATAAGCTATGGTCAACGTTATCTACGTATGGGGTGAGCGGTAATCTGATTCAAGCATTGAAGTCTCTTTATGAGAGTTCTAGTGCTTATGTCAGAACAAACGGGATGGCTGTTCAACCTATTCATGGATACCTGTTTGACAGATTTAAAAGAAAGTATGTATGGGTTAAGAATGAATGAATTACTCATCAAATGTTTACTCTTCGCTGATAATCAAGTAATACTTGCGTCATCCGCTAATGAGCTACAGGAGATGCTAAATATTATGAATGAAGCTTTGGAAGGGAAAGGAATGAAAGTGAATGTAAACAAAACGAAAGTTGTGTTTTTTGAACGAGATGAATCTATGATGAATGGTAATATTTTGATAGATGGGGAACAAGTGGAAGAGGTGAAAGAACTTGTATACTTGGGATCTAAATTTACAAAAGATGAAACATGCGAAAGTGATATTGAAAGGAGAGTAAATGTAGGGAATATGGTAAATGGTGCTCTGCACGCCTTTATGAATAGCTAGATGGTGTCTCAAAGGGCTAGACTGGCTGGGCGTGCTGGAGTGTTGGTGCCAACACTTATGTATGGTAGTGTAAGTTGGGTATGGCAGAAGAATCACAAAAGTAAAATAAATGCGGTAGAGATGAGAGCGTTGAGAAGCATGAGTGGATTAAAACTGAGTGACAGAATAAGAAATAGTGTGATAAGAGAACGTTGTGGTATAAAAGAAGACGAACTAAAATTGAGAAAGGTATGCTTAGATGGTTTGGGCATGTAGAGAGAATGAATGAAAGGAGACTGACAAAAAGGATTTATGAGTCAAGTGTGAATGCGAAAGTTGGAAGGGGAAGACCAAGGCGAACGTTCCTGGACCAAATCCAGGACATTTTAAATAAGGGCCAGGTCAAGAGTACTCTAAACCGACGGACTTGTATGAAAGGTTTCATGAGAATGTAAGAAGAAGCAGATATGCAAGGATCGTGGCAAGTGGAAGGATGTTGTCTCTGCCTACCCCTATGGGAATGAAGCGTGATGCTATGCTGTGTATGTAATACGCTACAAGAATTTATGTAAATATTTTCTTTGGACTGTGTTTGCATCTGATGATAAATGGTGACAAAATGCCGTAGTTAAGCCAGTTGATGGATTGGAATTATTTGTATTAGTCCAGGGAAGGTTTATGAGGTGATGAAATATTTAAAAAAATGCTTCCAATATAGTAAAAACTAACAATTTCGCTTTCTCTTAGAAACTAGTTCTCCTGTCATTACCGTCATACCTGTCAAACATTTGACGTTCATGCCGGCGTTCAGAAATCAAATCAAATTTAAAAGTAAGGTTTTGAAATAAAACTTCTTTAGGTGCACGATGGTAAAATTTGTACGGGGTAAACGCGTGATTAGCATCACGAAGATGTGCAGCGTTTTAGATGCTAATTAATAGTTCAGCATTTTAATTTTCCATTTAATATACTAATTTTCATAAAATCAAATTATTTCATAAATTATCTTTTCTAAATTTTATTGAGACTTCAATAAATTATTTGAATAAATTTTCCCCGCTAAATATTTTAGTGACAATTAAATTTCTAAATTCCTACATATCTTCCTCTTTCCCTTCCTCTAAGTCTCGGAAATCTAAAGGTTTAGATTTGTATAAATTTAAACAAGACTTAAAAATTAGTTAGTCAAAGAAGTTTCACTTCTGACGCACGTATGGTGAATTGTACTATGTACGCTCGCACTTTTTTAAATTTTCTAAGTTTAAATGTCAAACATTTGATATGTATCCTGTCGTTCTAAAAATGAAATTAAATTTAAAAGTATACTTTTGACATTGACAACCAACGGTTTCTGATCGCTACTACAATATTTAAAGGGGTTTGGCGGGAATCCGGGTGTAAAGGGCGCGTTTTGTTGATTTTGATAACATTTCTTAAGTTGAAACATTCTACAATTATCATTCAGCTTTTTTATGTATTGATATAATGTATACATTTGCATAGTGTCAAATGAAAGCAAATTCTTTTGTCTGTTTAATTTAGGTGGACCTAAAGCTACACGTTTGCAAGTTTTGCAGCTGCCTGTGGTGTCCAATGAATACTGCAAGAAGGCATATTCAGCTTATCAAGCACAGGTCATTGATGAACGTGTGCTGTGTGCTGGCTACAAGAAGGGAGGCAAAGACGCTTGCCAAGGAGACAGTGGCGGTCCTTTAATGCAACCCATTGTAAGTATAATAACACCAGAATTAACACTTTTACGTAGCAGATGACCCAGTTATTCTCACAAATTTACCCAATAAATGACGATTCGTTAGTCAGCATCACGAGATGCGCTTGGTGTTTCCTGTGATTTGTCTAAGGCATTCGATTGCGTCCAGTACAAAATTCTAATCGGGAAATTACGTCACTATTGCATCACAGACGCAGATTTAAACCTGATGATTTCCAATTTAACCAACACAAAAGGTCTTTGTTATAATAGAAAGCTTTCAGACTTGTCTGTAACGAAACTGGGAGTCCCACAGGGTTCCATTTTCGGACCTTTTCTATTCCCTTAATACATTAATGCCCTTCCTTACTTTGTTAAGGATGATCATGAGATAATTTTGTTCGCTGATATAATATTATGGAGCCAGTACTTTCTTGGTTATCACGGGTCCTAGGTTACTTTGACGCTGTGAAAGGTATTTACGCACCCTGATTGAAAGGTCAGGGGTGCGGAAGTTGGCGAGTGGGTGAAACCTCACAATAGCCGAGGAGGATTTAATTTGTTTAGATCAGGATTGGTGAGAGATTTCAGCTGTGGCCAGTCACCACCTTATCAGCAAAGACTTGCCACTCATTAAAATACTTGTGTTCCGATACGATATTGTATAGAAACCCTAGAATTAAATTGCTTTTTATCAAGTTAGCGTCTTTACTATCATACAATTCTTTCGCGATCTCACTTTCGGATTACCTTCTAATTAGAATTAGGGACTAGCAAACACAGCCCCATGGTTATACGCTTTCCCATTCCCTTACAACGTAACATCTATCTCTAAAGTTACTTGGTAGAAGCCAAGAAAAAGCTGTAAAATTGCCTAATTTAATTGTAATATTCCTTTGAGTTTATTTCTGTGTTATTTGTTTCGTATTTGTGGTGTACAATAACGAATATTCTATCTATCAAATGTATTATCTAACTTAATGCTTCAAAACCACGCATATTTCCAAGTTTCACACACAGTTCCATAGATTAGGGTGTTAAAATGAACAAAACGATTGAATACCCCTTACAATTTTTCCCAAATAATCACAATTTATAGTCAAAGAGGTTATTGCATTATATGTACTCATTTATCTTTTTTTTCAGTACAACTTTGAAAACGCTACTACATATTTCTATCAAATCGGTGTGGTGTCATTTGGCAAGAAGTGTGCTGAACCTGGATTCCCTGGAGTCTATACCAGGGTCACCAACTTCGTCCCATGGCTCCAGAAACACGTCTTGGGAATCGATTAAAGACAATATCTAGAAATAACAAACCTATTTATATTACTTAAGGATACATTTCACTAGAACGATTGTAAATGAGTATTACAGTCACCAGTATAAAGTAGCTTTGTAAATGCTATTATTAAAGTTTATTTAAATAAATTAAACGTTAATTGCTAGAAATAGCCAGTCATCATATATTGAGAAAGTCCCGAGTCATTTTAAGTTAGTATTATATCATAGTATTTTCCTGGCGCTGCCACACTGCTGTTTAAAAATGTGTGCAAACATTTTCTAATGTTAGAAATTGTTAGATGTTTTGAATGCTCCTACACTGATAGAAATGTTTACAAACATTTATAACACTTGAAAACATGGCATCGGCTCGACGTTTAATAACAATTTTGTTTAGAAATATTTACTAAAATTACCTAACACGAATACAATTTTGAACATTGTGATTAAATGTTTGTTAGAAAATTTATAAACATTTTTAAACAGCAGTTTGCCACCATCATTAGAGAATACTGCAGACGCTATAAGCATAAAAGGGCCTGGGCCCGTATCAACGTGACTTTCGAAGATTGCTGACGCTAAAAAACCTATAGAAATGACGTTTCATTTTTCGATGTGAAACGTCATTCCCAAACATTATAAAGCATTAGCAATCTTCGAAAGTGACGTTGTCTAAGGGTCCAGTAGACAAGATGACATATTAAATACACTAACGCCAGTAGAACGTTTAAAAATGTATGAGAATGACGTTTCATATCGATATGTCATGTCATCACATTAACAAATTGTAGTGTTCTAGTTGTTCAACGTAGCGTTATCATAGATAGAATGTCATCTTGACTAGAAGGAAGGTTAAAGAGAAGGATGTTAACGAGGGTATAGCATCGGCAGTACAACTATCTGATATTTTAAAGATTTCGCATAAAAAATGTGCAATGTAATGCTGCTATTAAATGTGTTGATAGCTAATGAGAAATCACTACACTCAATGTTTATATAATTGTTATAAACTATAAAAACACCTTATGTCGCCAGCCCATCTGTCTTCTATAGGATATTCCTTGCAGAATGTTTTTAGGGACTACATAATGCTATACCAGCAAGACCCACATACAATCGCTCGTCCTGATGGTTTAGAATTTCCACTTTTACGTAGCAGATGTCCCAATTACTCTCGCAATTTTATCCAATCAACCTCATTGGTTATTCAGCATCACGATATGCGCTTGGTGTTTCTTATGATTTGTCTAAAGCATTCGATTGTGTCTAGTATGAAACTCTGATCAGGAAATTACGTCTACTATTACATGAGAGACACAGCTTTAGACCTGATGATTTCCAATTTAACCAACACAAAAGGTCTTTATTATAATAGAAAGCTTTCTGACTTGTCTGTAACGAAACTGGGAGTCCCACAGGGTTCCATATTAGGACCTTTTCTATTCCCTATATATATTAATAACCTTCCTTACTTGGTTAAGGACGATGAAATAATTTTGTTTGCTTATGAAATATTTATGGTTAATCAACATCAAACAGATTATGATGACGTAAAGAACTCTCTCAATGGTATGAAGCTAATAACTCACAACTCAACGGGGAAAAACTATGTATTAAGTATACGTTGCCAAATGTTATACACATGGAAACAATTATTAAACTCAATAATGGGGAACTAGATCTGGCAGATAATAGACTATTTACTATAGCTTAGTTTTGCGGCTTACGCAGTTAAAAACATCTTTTCTGGCCTACATATGCTCTACCCTTTTCTGCGTTTCCTGAATCCAATAACCTGAATAATTTGTAGACAAGAGCGTGATTGATGTCAAGCGTAAACCTATCGTGAATAAAAAAGCATTTACTGTTTAGTAAATCCCATGAAATGATAAGACAAATTTTTACTTTATATGGTTTAAAGTAATTATGATAAAAGCTAGCGAAATGCCACCTTATAAGGTTAGAAAAAAACAAACAACTCATTAGAATTACGCATAGATTATTTGATAATGATATTATAGAGATTAAAATTGACGTGTGGTTAGTTTTATATTTAGAGATAAGATATCTTTAACCAGTGATTGTAATGCGTGCAAGAATTTAAATACTATATAACTTTTCCTTACTTTATGCAAATTTGACTTTATTCGTTTTAATAAAAATCATAACTATGCATCTAGCAGGAACTTTTACATTCATTACATAGAAAAAAAACATTTAAAGCCTTTACGTGAGCTTTCAATAGATGGTGTTGTACAATTTTTCACAAAATATATAAAAATATTGAATTAATATTTGAGAAAACTTTATCAATATCCAGTGACATCCATTCTACACGTAGATACAATACAATTGATAATGATATTAGAAAATGGCTTTATGAGGGTTCCTTCGGGATCATTTCTGAGAAGAATCCACACGAAAACCTCTTACTGACGCAATTTTCTCGTTCCCATGTGAATTTCCTTAAATTTTAAACTGTACTTCGATAAAACTATTATATATTATAATTAAGAATAAATATATACTCTAAGCAGACGTGATTTTAAACTAATATAGCACAAAATTGACAAGTATTCAATAATAATTAAACTAATTAATAAATAATTGTAATTTATTATATTTGTGTTTTTATGTTTCCAGTGAAATATAATGTAGAAATAATTTTTTTTTCTATAATCCCCATGTGTATTATATACATTTATATGCAATATATAATTCATTATTTTTTTGCATTCATTAAACACTTGAAAATATCCTTCTGCGTGTATAAAACTCATAAGAGATATAACGACATCTTTTTGTGATAATGAAAACTCATAAGAGATATAACGACGTCTTTTGGTGGTATTGAAAACTCATAAGAGATATAACGACGTCTTTTCGTGGTAATGAAAACGCATAAGAGATATAACGACGTCTTTTTATTTTAATGAAAACCCATAAGGGATATAACGACGTCTTTTTGTGTTAGTGAAAACTCATAAGAGATATAAACAACGTTTTTCTGTGGTAACGAAAACTCATAAGAGATATAACGACTTCTTTTTGTTTTAATGAAAACCCATAAGAGATATAACGACGTCTTTATGTGAAAATGAAAACTCATAAGAGATATAACGACGTCTTTTTGTTTTAATGAAAACCCATAACAGATATAACGACGTCTTTTTGTGGTAATGAAAACTTATAAGAGATTTAACGACGTCTTTTTGTTTTAATGAAAACCCATAACAGATATAACGACGTCTTTTTGTGGTAATGAAAACTTATAAGAGATTTAACGACGTCTTTTTGTTTTAACGAAATCTCATAAGAGATATAACGACGTCTTTTTGTTTCAATGAAAACTCATAAGAGATATAACGACGTCTTTTTGTGGTATTGAAAACTCATAAAAGACATTCCTTTACCTTCATAAAAACAGTAGACTTGTAAGATGTTCTTTTGTGTTCATTAGACACCCAATAGGCCTAAAAAGAGTCCGTTTGCATTCATGAAAACAACAAGATGCGTGAAACAACATGAATGTTTTACTACCTTTTTGAAAACACCTAAGAGATATAAAAGACGTTTTTTTATGCTAATGTAATCCCTGAAAGCCGGAGTTGTACGTTCATGATAAGGGTAGACTTAATAGACATCCTCTTGCGTTCATTAAAATACGTAATAGACCTAATATATCCTTTTATATTTATAAAAACACTTAATAGACCTAAAAGAATTCCTTTTGCGTTCATAAAACGCCTAATAGACGTCATTTTGTGTTCACAAAAGTAAACGTCATGATAGACGTCCTTTTTAACCGACTTCAAAAAAAGGAGGAGGTTATCAATTCGACTCTAATTCTCTTCTATCTCCCGACTGGGTGGACCGATCTTGATGATTTTTTTTTAAATGAAAGGTCGTGCTCGTCATAGGGTCCCATTTTTTTCTAATCCAGTTCGGATGATGGAATCCATGAGAAACCCGGTTAAGTGTTAAATTTGCATTAAGCATGTGCCTGACAAATGGACGAATATCACTCACTCAAGATCACGCCAACCGATTTCGATGATACTTTTTTATTGGAAAGGATATACTTCATGGGTTGTTTTGTGATAGTTTAGTTAGGTCCTGATGATGGATTCCATGACAAAGTGACGGAACTCTTCAATTCTTAGGAGCAAATGAACGATACTCGACAGATTTTGTATAGGCTATCCGGATATTTGAGTTGCCTACCGTAACATCTGTATAGTCAAGTTTTAGTCGTAGTTAAATATGAAGATCAATGGATCTCCTCAACGGCTTACAGTAAGGATGCGGTTTATGGCAGAAAATATAAGTGTCTTTAATCAAATAGCAATGAGCTTACGTTTGTTGCTGCATTGCAACACGTTTACTTCAGATTCACTAAAAATAAATAAAAGTTTTAACAAAAAAAGAACCGCCTTCAAAACAAACTTACAAACACATTAATATGCTCTAAAAAGTAAGAAATAATTGCGTATTCTTTTGTTTTTCGTATTGTTATATTTGGAGTGGGTGTCAGCCGAGGTACCTACGTATAAGTGGGAACTGCCAAGCGGACACCCGGGGGACATCTTCCTTGCCTGACACCGACTCCGAATATAACAATACGAAGAATTTGTAAGTTTTTTTTGAAGGTAGTTCTTTTTTTGTTAAAACTTTTATTTATTCTATCGTGAAAACGCCTAATAGACCTTAAACGCATACTGTATTATCTATACAACCGAAATGAAATCAACAAAAGATAAGCAAAGCGGAATCGATAAACGACGTACGAATCAGTTGATCTTACAAACCATTCTGACGTCGTTGTGCGAATTCGGTTCCCATTATAACAATTACATAAACATAATTAAAAATCACTTGAAATTATCATAATAAAGATATAATGTTTAATAAGCATTGAGCTATAGTTCCCAGTTAATCTGCTTAAACACCAGTGTCGATTGTTTACGGTAATGGGTAAGTTTCCTTTTGTTTTCTCATAACTTTTGTGTATATTTGCAATGAAAGGGCTATGGAATCTGAAAACTTCATAATTTATTATTCATTAGTTAATTGGATATATTTTTTTGATAATAGTCGAAATCAAGGCAAAGGTAAGATTGAATTAGATTGTATCTGTTTTAACTTTACTAATATTATAAATGCGAAAATCACTTTATCACGACAAAACTAAACTGATTAAATTTGGTGCACAGAGTCCGAAGCCTGAGAAAGGACAATAAGCTATTTTCTGTGAAACACTGCAAATAGCTCATTAAAGTATATATAGGCATGAGTCTTATTTGGACAATAATTAGCCTAAATTATTAAAAACACTACCCTAATTCCAATCGGACGAAGTCGCGAACACACCTAGTGTTAAATATAAAATTGGCTGCAACTATTAATGAAGAACAACGAGTTTATAAGCTATGTTGGGGAGGGATTCAGGTTCAGGCAAATCCCTCCGGTTTCAATGGACAATATGGGGTTCGTAGGGCTTCGATCTTCGGGTTTCAGCGTGTTCAATATTCGTTACTTGGGTCTTCAGGGTTTAGTTGTCAAAGTTCAATGTTTCGGTTTTCACTTGCGGATTCGGATATTCAGTCTTACAGGGTTTGGGTCGTCGGTTCTTCGCGATTAGTACTGGGATCTACTCCGCTCGGGATTCTTAGGCGAAATGTGTTCGATTGAATTTTTTTTTTCGAAGTGTTAGCCCTACTGGCTTTTACAGTGTAACCGAGAGAGGTGGCGAGCGCAGAAGCTCTGCCGAGGGAGGGGTAGGCCAGTAGAAGGGCCCTGCTGCGTCGCGGGGGAAACATTGCTCTAAAGGCGCCTCCTGTGAGGCTCGCACCTAGGCTTAAAGTAACGTTTGCTGCTGCTGAAAAGAGGTAAACTGACAGTGCTTAGTCTTGACGCCCATGGGTCCGCGACTAGGGGCCGCAACCGGGGTGCGTCTGATAGCGAGGACCTCGTCTTCACCGGCGAAGACGCTGTGTGTGACTTGTGTATAAGAGACACTATCAATCGTAATCCGGTCGTCTGTGTTTGGGCCGCCTATTCCTAGGCGGGGTGTTTAGCCTAATCCCATAGAAGGTGGCGTTTCTGATGAGAAAGTTAAGGTGACTGGCGACTCTCTTAAAGTAGTCTGCTGAGAGTGTCTTAAAATGTTTGTTGACCGTAGCGAGGTCTAGATCCCTATGAAGGTCTATGTTGCGCGTGGACCAGGGGGCGCCCGTTACTATACGCATGCAGCGTCTGGAGTCAAGCCAGACAGTGTGCAGGAACGCGAGCGAACACTACGCTTACATAAGAGAATATGGGGCGGATACAGGTTTTGTAAATTGTCATCTCGTGGCGAAGTGACAGTTAACTTTTCTTGCAGATCATAGGATAGACGACCTAGCACATAAGCTGCCCTGCCACGGAGGTTACGAATGTGTTCGGTGAAGTGCATGCGCGCATCTAGGGTATCACTCCTAGGTATTTGGCTTTCTGTCGCCAAACGATTGGAGAATTAAAAAGTTGTAGCCAGATCGCGGCGACCTGGTCTTTTGACGCCGATGAAGAGCAAAGCTGTGATTTTCTCAGTATTAACCTCAATTCTCCATTTGCGGAACCAATCGCTTAGGCTAGTGACCGCTTTTTGAAGACAAGCGTAGATGTAAGTAAGCAAGTACGACGAGGTGTATATCGCAGTATCGACCGCGAACTGAGCTAGATGAACGTGAGGTGTTCTGGGCATGTCACTGGCATACAACGAGAAGAGTAACGGGGACAATACGGAGCCCTGAGGGACTCCGGCCTGAATTGAGCGGCGGGAGGGCAGAGTGCCCTCTACTCGGTAGCGGAAACTAGGGTTGGTGAGATAGTCTCGTATTAAAAATACTAGTCTACCTGACACGCCTAAATGAGAAAGCTCATGTAATGACCCGGCGTGCCATACCTTGTCGAAAGCTTTTGTTACATCGAAAAAGATCGTGTCTGTGGGACCACTGTTACGGTTATAGTAGAAATGATCTATGACGTGCTCCGTATGGAGGTGTACTTGTTGAACACATGAGTGTTTGACGTGTAAGCCAAACTGGTCGTCGGGCAGCAGACTTTTAGCCTCTACCGCTACCTTGACTCTCTTTAATATTAATATCTCATACACTTTTGCAGTCATGCCGAGTAAGCTAATGGGGCGATAGCTGTTCGGAAGCGGGGTTTGTCTGGTTTATGTATTCCTATGACGATGGCTTCTTTCCAATCGTCCGGGAATGAGCAGGCCGCCCAATGGGCTTTGAATATGAGTACCAGGAGGTACACGAACTGTTCAGTGTGTCGGCAAGAAGATAATTGCAGGTTTTAGTAATGCTTTAATAAGTCTTGGTGGATTCGAGTAGCGGGGGTAAAAAACAGAGCACAAACAGAATACGAACATAACATACACTGTATAATGCCTGCATTTTCTCCCACGTTCATCAATTTATGTGATCGTTTTTACTGTCGCTCTTTCGTTCTAGCGACTTTTAAACCTTGTTGGATCTGAAAAAACCAATTTAAAGTATTAAGAGTTTTCTGGTGTCCTAAGAAGAATCTCCAAAAAACTCAGGCATTTTTAATTTATTTAAGTTAAGTCTACTTTTTATCATCTAAGTTATCCTTGGAATGTTTTTCGGTTTTTCAATCAGCTTTCCTTAAAATGTATCTATAAATTAATAGTTAAAAAGCCTAAATTAAAAAACTGCCTCATTGGTCTAATGTTCCGCCACAGACATGAGGTCCTGGGTTCGAGTCCCGGGTCGGGCCAATTCAAAAATCAATATTGACTTTTCTATTAAGATTTTCTCAATATTTGTCCGAAGTTGGGAAGTTGGCGGTGTTATCCACCCCTGTGCCTCGTAGAGCACGTTAAGCAGTCGGTCCTGCGCCTGATCTCTCTCTGATCACATCAGACTATAAGAGTCAAGGAATAGAGAGTGCACTTGTGTACTATGCCTGCCAATCCGCAGTGGAGCAGCGTGGTGGGACCATGCTCTAAAAACCCTCGCTCCTCGGAGTGAGGAGACCTGTGCCCAGCAGTGGGACGTTAAAGGGCTGCTACTTACTTTTTTTTTAAATGAAAGAAATAAAGACAGTCATTATCTTTATTTATCTTATGTCATATGAAATGGAACAAATGTTTCTCTCGTCACTCGAAAAGTACAAAATCATACGTCATTTTATATTAAAATTAATGTTATAATGAAATATTTCTAAAGATCTAGAGATTAGGATGTCATTTTCAAAAATTAGGGAATTTTGGTTTAGAAAGCGACTTTGTACTTACATATAGTATATGTTATAGATAAGTAACATATTTAATTGAAAATTCGATTACATTATCGACAGAGGCTTAAAAACTATGGGAACAATTTTATCCAAGATTGTTTTGCCGATTACCAAACGAATTATCTTTATTAATGAAGGTCTTTATTGAGGTCATTATCAGTGATATAATAATTATATAACTAACTCAATTACAAATGTTTTTATTTATGAAAAGTTAAGGTTTCTTTGTCCTCTTATGATTTTTACACAGCACCATACCAAATGCAAATAGTTGGCTTAGTGGCAGGTGTCAAGCCACGGGCAAAGCGTACCAGCAATCCAGAATAAGACTAAAAGGTGCAATTTCTTCAGTTTAGTCCGTAATCTTGCTAAAGGGCCCACTAGCGATAGAGGGAGAACGCCTTAGTAGCAACGTAGTCCTGGGTTCTTCTCAACTACATGGAATTGAGAGATGCGGGCCTCGTGGCAATGCCTCTTTACCTCAGGCATTTTCCTCTGGAATCAATTTGATGACTGGTAATCTTTTTTTTTCCAAAATCATACGGATTGGTTCATCGACCGTCATCATCGCATGAGTCAAGAGGCGGTGACAACAGGAGCTCACGAGGCAGGGGGTGCTGGCTAGCATTACCTTAGAGGTATGTGTGTGGCAATTTAGCAACATTCTCCTCGTCAACTTCCTTTCCGATGGGCGTCTTGGTGTCAGTTGCCGGGCGATTGGTCATTTGTGACGTACCTCGGAGCTCCTTTTTTTAGTCAGGAACTCCTCATGGATACTCATGATGCCATGGAGGAGCGTTACGGGTTATAACAGACACTTGCAGGCTAAGACTTGACGGTGACCTTCGCACGCCGTTCAACGGGGTCTTGGGAACTCTATTTCAGGCGACTCGCCTCCCGCCTGCGCTGCCCATTTTCATATTTTCTCGTTAAGGTGACATATTGGCGCAATGTGACCTATCACCGCGTGGGACTTTTCTCGTTGGAATAACAGACCCCGTCTCTGTTACCCCAGAGATTTCCACTAGGGAGGAATATTCGTCTCCAGCGGATCATAGGAGCTGGTGCATTCTCCTCTGTTTGTTGTTCCGCTGCTTCCTTCTGTGACATGACTATATCACAGAATGAGGCCGTCGGGTGCCAGCAATCTCTGCTTGCCACCACAGAAGACAAGGAAAAGTGGCCGCCCACTACTTCCACAAGTGTTGCGCGAGGTATATCCCAGCTTGGGAAGACCTCCAGCGTGTGTTGCGCTGTATCTACAACCGCATTCCTTAGTACCTCGGAGCTCCTCCTATCATACTCAGGCATTTGTTCAGCTAGATCTGAAGCCTCTTCCTCTGGTACTCTGCAGCCGTAGCCCTGTAGGCAGGAGACGCATACAGGTATTAGATCCTACCCCACAGCACTGGAACAGGCGGGATACTAGGCGGCGCTTGCATATACATCTGCTCCCGCCTCTAGGAATCCTAAGTCGGAATCTGGGGAATTAGAGAAAAATGCGCAAGCTGTTCCTCTGAGATTTCACTTACGGATGAAGAAAGCTCCTTTGGATTAAAAATTCTAAAGTTACGAGGGTTCCTTCTGAAAACACTGGAGACACTTTCCTGAGATTAGAGCAAATGATTTATCTTTGGAGATAACGTTCCTGCACACTTCCGTTCCGTTGGCAGGCATTACCGGAAACAGTTATGAATCTAGTTTGTAATCAATATTAAAAATTCGATTTATAACTACTTCCGACTTTATAATCTGAATTTATAATGATAATAAACAAAAATAAAGGTCATTTCATGTCAACGTTTAATCTTAAACATATTAGTTATTGAAGAAGTAATTTATCATTAATAATAACATTTATTACAGTTTTATGGCGCCATTTCCTACAGAGTAATGAATAATAAAACGCGATGTTTTATAAGTTTCTAATAGTTGGCATTACTTTTTCAGTGGATATAAAGATTAAAGATGTACGTGAAACGTTTATGGAAACATATCTTTTGTTACAATGAAATCTATTCATGTATTTTCTTATTTAATTTGATCTTTGCTGTATAATATATGTAGCAATCATTATATAAAGATCACAGTAATGAAAAATGAGCATAAAGTATAAAATACCTTAAATTTCACAGTTGCAGTGATAGCAAAAGGATGGTTCCTCCTGAGGAAGTATATCTTGACTGTGGCGCGGTTCGACCTGTTCCTGCAGGGAGCTTTACTGATAGTGGTATTCCTGGAGAGCAACATCTACCTGTTATTACGAAGAAATTCTGGTACAGGATTCCTACACACAATTGATAAAGGTTTGTAAATATTACAAGTGACAATATATACGCCTTAATAGCCAGATGGTGTCTCAAAGAGCCAGACTGGCTGTGCATGCAGGAGTGTTGGTGCTAACACTTATGTATGGTAGTGAAAGTTGGGTATCGCAGAAGAATCACAAAAGGAAAATAAATGCGGTAGAGATGAGAGCGTTGAAAAGTAAGAGTAGGTTGAAACTGAGTGACAAATTAAAAAAAGGTATGGCACGTAGAGAGAATGAATGAAAGGAGATTGACAAAAAGGATTTATGAATCAAGAGTGAATGCGAAAGTTGGAAGGAGAAGACCAAGGTGAATGTTCCTGGACCAAATCCAGGACATTTTAAATAACGACCAGGTCAAGAGTACTCTAATCCGACAAACTTGTATGAAAGGTTTAATGAGAATGAAAGAAGCGAAGGAGATATGCAAGGATCGTAGCAAGGAAAGAACGTTGCCTCTGTCTATCCCTGTGGGAATGAGGCGTGATGGTATATACGTATATATCAGATGACCTTAAAAATAACATCGAAATTATGTTAATTATCTAATAGACCTTAGGTCGGCTACTGTCGTACTGCTACTACTCACTCATAGGAGAGAAGATTATTAGAGCATAGACCCATCACGCTGTTTCACTGCGGGTTGGCAGGTAGTAAACAAGTGCACTGACTATTCCTTCACTCTCATGGTGCAATGTGTCGACAATCAGTCGGACGAGAGAGAGATCAGGCGCAGCAGATGACAATGAAGGTCCTGTCCAATTAAAAATGTAAAAAGTAACTCCCCCAGTTATGTCCGCAACTTCGTCCGCGTGGAATAGTATTTTCGTGTAATATGTTTAATCATTTAGGTTAATTATTTTAAATAAGACACATACGTATAAATACTTTAAAGAACTATTTTCAATGCAAGGTATTTATTATCTTTTCTCCGGCTATCTGTGTACCAAATTTCATTTAAATCGGTTCAGTACTTTTATCGTGCGACAGACAAACAAAATTACTTTCGCATTTGTAATATCACATGTCACTTCCTTTGATATAAATAGTAGATATAAAGGTATTTGTAAATGGCGTTGAGTCATAGGGATCACCCGTAAAAATGGGTGTCCCACAAGGGTCAATATTAGGCCCTTTTTTATTTTTAGTATATATAAATGATTTAGCTTACCATTTGAAAGACAAGTGTGATATAATGCTATTTGCTGATGACACGCATAAGAAAGATTTCGACGATGCTAATGGTATCCTATCACTAGTTTCACAATGGGCAAAAACCAAAAACCAAATGCAAGAGAAATTTGTACAAGTATTCAAATTCGCTGTTAGAAAAGTTAGACAATACACTGATGTTGAAACTGCCAAAATTTTATTTGCATTTTTAATAAGATACCGCAGTCACTTTTAAATTTGCCTCTGCATAGTTTTAAGAAATATGTCAAAAACATACTTTAAAAAAGGCATATTATAATGTTGAAGATAATTTAAGAGATAGAAATGTTTGGACTTGACTCCAGTTGCTCACAGAATCAAAATATTACTCATTGTAATATATACAACTATCTCTAAAAGAGTAACCGTTAAATTTGTTGCGGGTTTCTTCTCAGCGGATTCAACTTTCCGAACCGGTAGTAGATTTGTTACCAATGGACAGACTACTGACGATTCAAACAGCTTTTTGAATAAAGTATATTTTGATTTGATTTGATCATACTTCAAGGGGCTTCTTTCATCAGTACCGACGTCGGAGTCTGTAGCAATCAGGATCGGGCTGGAAGTCATTGTCCAGCACTTCTCCAGCACAAAGACATGCGATATGTGAACGCAAATGTATAACTCCAATGACACAGAATCTTGTGATCGAAAAAGAATGATATCCACAGATATAATAAAGTCATACACGAAACGAAATACAGATAATAAAACGATATTCTATACTCTTTTTAAACTCCAGATTGGGTGCAGCTAGGTGTGGGAGGTGTGGAGTTCCTCCTGGGGGCATTAGTAGCATGGTGGGGTCGTGGGATGAGGCACTTTGCTCTCTCAGGATGGTTGGGTGCCACAGCCGTATCCGGATTGATATTACTTGCTTTTCCATTTGATGAATCCAATTGGCCTTCAGTGGGTAAGTGCATTAGGTCTTATAATTTTCTTTGAGGTGAAAAGTTCTTTAGCACCGTTTTGATTTGAAAGTCGATGAAACGAAAAAGCGACAGACACTTAAATTGATGGTGGAAACGTGGAATGGTAAATGATGATACAGTGTAAGGTGTAAGGTGATAGCGAGCTAAAATGTTTGAAGGTTTCCCTTCTCCCTCGTGAGATTTGGACTCAAGATATTGTTGTATAGCTATTCAGAATTAAATTTCCTACAACTTTAGTTCTTATGATTTTTTATGGAAACCCCCCCCCCCCCTCCCTCTCTGGATGATTCCCGAAAATAACTTTGGATACATATATACTGATTAAAAATGTATAGAATAATTCTCTTATTTGTTAATTTTTTCAGAACTTTGCGGAGGGGGTGCAATCTCTGGATATTCTGAATCTGTGGACGACCAGTACCTAGTCGTTCGCGCTGTATTTCTGATTATCGCAGCAGTACTCTGTGCACTCGCAAAGATCAGTATCTGGGCACATGGCATCACATACCTCGATGACCACGAGCCTCAGAGCGGACCATATTTTTATGGTATGTTATTTGTACTGTACTATTTATATTGTATGTTATTTTTATGGTATGTTATTTGTACTCTACTATTTGTACTCTACTAATTATACATTTGAAGTGGTATCGGTACAAAAAAGAGCCTCGTTTTAGGTCCAAATCAAAGCGACATTATGCTCCGTTAAATAGCAAAATGAAAGCCATAGATTTTTAAATTTATTTCAACTACCGGTTGACATGACCGAATTGAAGAAGCCCGTGTCAGTTACTTCACTAATAAGCATCTCTTTCTTTTTAATTCATCATGCGTATTATGTATTTCGCTTCTCGGTAACTGTTGTAACAAATTATGCGTAGAGATAACACCAAACAATAGAAAAAACAAAAAATAAATCAGTTACAAAGGGATCGTTAATAACGGTGCATGTATATTTGTGTTTTTTGATTATATAAGTGATGTGAATAAAAATGAAAACCCTGGAGGTAAGTTTTAATTTTTAAGACTGAGCCTATAACTACAAGACGGACTTTTTTCCCTATCTCAAAGTTTAGCGCACAACAGCTACACCAGGGTCTTAATTTAATCCTCAGTCGGACTCATCTGGGGCATCAGGGAAGAATGCGCAAGCTGAACCTCTGGTGTCTCACGTACGGATGAAGAGGGTTCCGCTGGGTTTTAGTGGGTACTGCGAAGTCTCCTCCCTCGCTGAGTCCCACACTCCTACCCCTTCAGGTCATGGTAAGTGTGTAAAAGCATTTCCCAGCGCAAAAAAGGGTCTTAATTTAATAAACAAAAGATAATTGATTAGTTAAACTATTAGCAAACATAAAAATCATAACATTTGGTAGTCTTTCATGAACATTTAATTTATTCGACCCAAGAGCCACTTTATTCGACCCGCGGGGCATTTGACACAAAACATCCGGGTGGGGCAGGAGACTGTTATTCCCCTCAAAAACGCGGGTAAATTACAAGGGCCAATAAAACGCGGTCGGGCAATCTAAGGGATATATAAACATGTGTTGCCGACCTTAGTCAGGGAGGGCCTTTGCTATAGAAACAATATTCTTAAGTGACCCCTAAGTATACTAGAGGCACATTTTTTCCGCTGAGAAATGCTTTTACGCAGCCGTGCCACGAGGGCGGAGAGTGAGAGAGCTGGCTTAGCCACAATACCTAAACCCAGCGAACTCATCAACCTGAAGTGGAGGTATTAAAGGCTCTGACGTTGACGCAACCGACAGAGATTTTTCGAAGGGGAGGGGCATTTCCCTTTTTCTCGCCATTCAACGAGATGGACAGTTGATGACATCGGGCATAAAACAGTTAGTGTAAGATAAGATTGCTGTTTTCAGGTATTTTAATATCAATCCGCCTGTCCCTGGGTCTCAGTGGACAGAACTGGTTAAGAAGTATGTCCGTGAGGGAGGACTGGTGGAAAGCGCAAGTGTCCCTTTCAATGCTGACCCTTATGTTCTCCATATTATTCACACTGTTCCCCAGGAGGATGCAAGGATATAAGGAGTTTGAAGAAGTTGAATATAATTGTAAGATAATTGTGTCTTTTTCATTATCCTAGTATTTTATGACATACGAAAATAAATCACAAATAAAATAAATAAGAAAATATGCCAGACGTTCTGGACGTCCACCAAATAAATACAAAACATGTTATAATTTGTAGGATTATAGAGACCATTACTATAGATATAGACCATAAATAAAAAAAAACTTATTACTTGAGAGAGATTGCACTTTTATTCTAGAAGACGTTTTCGTCCAATATCCCTCAGTGCCTGAAGATTAAAGTCTTCGAACAGTGCGTGTCGCCAGTGCTTACCTAAGGATCGGAAACGTGGTTGCTGACTATGGGCCTCATTCGAAAGCTCAGAGTCACTCAGCGTGCGATGGAGAGGGCTATGCTAGGAGTTTCTCTACACGATCAAATCAGAAATGAGGAGATCCGTAGCAGAACCAAAGCCACCGACATAGTCCTTCGAATCGCGAACCTGAAGTGGCAATGGGCGGGGCACATAATCCAACGAACCGATGGACGTTGGGGCCTGAAGGTGCCGGAATGGCGACCCCGCACCGGACGACGCAGTGTAAGAAGACCCCCCTCAAGGTGGACCGACGATATCAGGAAGGTCGCCGGTAGCCCCTGGAGCCAGGCGGCGCAAGATCGGGCCTTGTGGGCATCATTTCGTGAGACCTATGTCCAGCAGTGGACGTCCATCGGTTGAAGCAACGACGACGACGACGACGATGACACTTTTATTGTACACCAAAGGAATAGTGAAATATAGTTCCAAGATATACAGGGTTATTGGTAATGCAACGTATTCCATCACATAAGCATTATGCAAAAGTTAATGAATTTTAAAAATAAGTCAAAAATATTTACCTTAGGAAAATGCGTCATTGGTCTAGTGGTTAGCACTCAAACTCGACTACAAAAATAGGTCCTGGTTTCGAGTCCAGGGTCGAACCAATTCAAAAGTCTATATTTAGTTTTCTATTAAGATTTTCTCGAAATTTGCTCGGAGTTGGGAAGTTGTCGGTGTAATCCACCCGACGAGCCTCGCAAAACATGTTAAGCCGTCGGTCCTAGGCCTGATCACTCTCTCTGGTCGTGTCGGATTCCTGCTGCATCAGACTATGAGAGTGAAGGAATAGAGAGTGCACTTGTGTACTATGCCTGCCAACCCGCAGTGGAGCAGCGTGGTCTATGCTCTCTCCCTCTTTCCTACGAGTGAGGAGGCCTGTGCCCAGCTGTGGGACGTTAATGGGCTGCTACTTACTTTTTTACCTTAGGACATTTACATTTTCAGGCATCATAAAGCCAATTGGTCGTATGTTGCGAAACAAGGCGTTGGTGATTCAAAGCGTGGCCCTTTCACTGCTAAATACTGCTCTCTTTGGATATGTCAACTATGACACCGCTACGATACAGGTAATTTATTCATCAAAATATTTTTTTGAAATGAAGACAGCTTTAATATAAACTTTATGTACGTAAATACTATTGGTGGCACTTTAGTAACTTTGAATATTTGTATTTGTAATTGTAAGTGACGTTTTGGTGTGGGATGCCCCGCGGGTCGAAAGACGCGAAAGGACTTGAATGTTCATGAAAGACTACCAAATGTTATATTTATAGGGTCATTTCTTAAAAATTAATACTTATCAAGAGTTTACATTATTATTCTCATCACTTATATAATCAAGAACACAAATAATCACTAATAAACACTCACAGTTTATAAAATACCACAAAAAACTCAACGACCTTCGACGCGACACACGAACCGTTAGTAACGGTCACTTTGTAACTGATTTTTTTATAGATTGACTCTCTACTATATAGTCTGGTGTTTTATTACGACAGTTACCGAGAGGCAAAATAGATGATACACATTATGACTTAAAAGAAAGATACGCTTATATTTCAGATTGCCCGATTTGAACTGAACTATCGCGTCATGTCAATCGGTAGTTGACATAGGAAATCTTATATAGAATGGGAATCTTAAGGCCCCACAAAATTTAGGAGTTTTTATGTTTACCTGATTACCTGCTATTAGGTTAGCACGCTACTACCATAGACTGTATCACCACTTACCATCTGATGAGATCGCATTTAAGCCAGCTAACCTGCCAGTGTATTTGTGTACGGATTAAAATATGTGCTTATATTAATTAATTATATTAATTCGTTACCAACACACAGAGCAAATACGATACTTACTTCTTACTTTTGAATATCACTAGTACTTTTAAATGTCAACTAGTTGTTTACACGGGCAATCAAAATGTTGCCGACCTATAACGTAATGCAGTATATCTACATTATTATGTTTAAAAACGTTTTCAACTTGTTTAACACTCGGCAACTATCGAGTGGTGAGGAATGAGCTGTGGTCAACGTTATCTACGTATGGGGTGAGCGGTTGTCTGATCCAAGCATTGAAGTCTCTCTATGAGGGTTCTAGTGCCTGTGTCAGAATAAACGGAGCGTACACGGAGTGGTTTCCTGTCGAAAGAGGTGTTCGACAGGGATGTGTTGCGTCACCATGGCTGTTCAACCTTTTCATGGATAAATGTTTGACAGATTTAAAAGAATGTATGTATGGGTTAAGAATGAATGAATTACTCATCAAATGTTTACTCTACGCTGATGATCAAGTAATACTTGCGTCATCCGCTAACGAGCTTCAGGAGATGCTAAATATTATGAATGAAGCTTTGAAAGGGAAAGGAATGAAAGTGAATGTAAACAAAACGAAAGTTATGCTTTTTGAACGAGATGAATCTATGATGAATGGCAATATTTTGATAGATGGGGAACAAGTGGAAGAGGTGAAAGAATTTGTATACTTGGGATCTAAATTTACAAAAGATGGAACATGTGAAAGTGATATCGAAAGGAGAGTGAATGCAGGGAATATGGTAAATGGTGCTCTGCATGCTTTTATGAATAGCCAGATGGTGTCTCAAAGGGCTAGACTGGCAGTGCATGCTGGAGTGTTGGTGCCAACACTTATGTATGGTAGTGAAAGTTGGGTATGGCAGAAGAATCACAAAAGTAAAATAAATGCGGTAGAGATGAGAGCGTTGAGAAGCATGAGTGGATTAAAACTGAGTGACAGAGTAAGAAATAGTGTGATAAGAGAACGTTGTGGTATAAAAGAAGACGTAGTGACTAAAATTGAGAAAGGTATGCTTAGATGGTTTGGGCATGTAGAGAGAATGAATGAAAGGAGACTGACAAAAAGGATTTATGAGTCAAGAGTGAATGCGAAAGTTGGAAGGCGAACGTTCCTGGACCAAATCAAGAACATTTTAATTAAGTGCCAAGTCAAGAGTACTCTAAACCGACGAGCTTGTATGAAAGGTTTAATGAGAATGAAAGAAGCGAAGGAGATATGCAAGGATCGTGGCAAATGGCAGGATGTTGTCTCTGCCTACCCCTATGGGAATGAGGCGTGATGCTATGTATGTATTTATCGATACATGTTGCAGGCAAAGTTTCACGTGGAGACAATAAGACAGGATATGCGAACTGCTCGGACAACTACAGATATCTACCGTTCTTTAGTTATTATCTTCTTTGTATCGGTAAGATTATTCTTTTTAGTTCATAGATGATATCCCTTTTTTTCTTATCATTATAACAATATATTTAAGGTGTTAGGAAACCGCTCCTGAAAACTATGACAGGCGTTAGTAGTAATAACAACATAGAAGAGTTAAAAAATCGATACTAATTAAAAGAAAATCATATTTTTAAAACGTTTTATTAGTACTTTGTATGTTAGTGTAGCTAAAAGAAATGATGGTTTCATAAGAAATACATTACCTTACTAAAAACCCCCAACAATTAAACACAATTAGCTGACGCACGGGTCAAGGACCGTACGTAACAACTGCCTGTGCGAGTATACAAGAAATGACTAAATTGACCAAGAGAGACTGGACTCGTGCGTTCAAGGACACAGCGAAATCTTGTACACTCACACAGACAGTTGTTGCGTATGTACCTTGACCCGTGCGTCAGCTGATTGTGCCTAATTATAGGCTTTTTTTTAGTAAAGTTGTGTATTCTTTATAAAACTTTCGTTTTATTTAGCTCTACTAGCGTGATGGAGCTAATAAAACGATTTTGTCCGTCCTATCACCGAAGGTGTCATTAGTACTAACATCCGTCTTCGTTTCGGGAGCAGTTGCTTAACCCCTTGTATATTTAATTTATTCTATATCGGTTGGAGGAATTCATTCATTTTCAAGGCTTTCCATCTTCCAAGTTGTCTTTCAAATTATAAAACGATTTCTCAATTTTTCTATTGATAAAAGACCTTGAAAGAACTGGTAATTTTATGCAGCCTATTATAATTTATACCACATTTTGTGGCAATAAACTATTTTTTCATCATACCGGTATAGAAAGTTTGTATTTTCGGCGCTATTTTATGTGACGAAAATGCCAAATTGCATTCAAATGAAATAAATGAGTAATTTAGTGCGCATGACTCAAATTTTCGAAGCATGCGCGCTTGTTTTATATGTCAATTTGTTTAGCTGCGTCATCAAAATTTGTAATTCACTTCTTCACTTAATACTTCTTACCATCAGTGGCGTAACTATACCAACTGGGGCCGGTGCCAAAGTCTTTTGATGAGGCCCTACCGCAAAAATCGTCACCACTTAAGTAGTTATCCAACACTAATAACAATTTTATTTTGAAAAGGCTATATACGTCCCACAGCTGGGCATAGGCCTCCTTTTTTAGGCGAGAGAGAATGAGCTATAGTTCCCACGCAAGCCTTCAAGAGACTCCACATTCATCTTCTATTCCCAAGCCTTTCGATGACGGAACAACATCTTAAGGAAACATTTTTTTTGGCTGGTAAAGGCGTTTACACACTAACCCTGTCCCGTAACTTGGGAAATTGGGACTCTGCGAGGGAGGATCGCAATACCCACTAAAACCCAGCGGAACCGTCTTCATCCGTGAGTGGGACACCAGAGGATCAGCTTGCACATTCCTACCTGGTTTCTCTGATGAGTCCGACTGACGCAAACATGCGCCACCTATTATCTCACCTTCTTCGGCGGTGAGACGGGGCATCTACTGCATTCTCCATCTCTCGTTCACGGTCCTCCTTTAGCGAGACTATGGTATCGCAGGAGGAAGCCATTCCCACCCAAAACCTCTCACTGAAGAGCATCGCGCCTACAATCCTCCCCCAAAGAGCGCCACTAAATGGTGACGCTGAGATCCCCAGACTGTGCAGTCTGCCACAGTGTGGTGTGCTAAGTCAATAACTTCACCACACTCTTGGCAACCATGCCCGGTCAGAATCTGCATCAATCTATAAGAAAGCGTCCCGTGCCCCCTTGAGAGCCATTGGTCCAGGTAACAACGAATCGCTTCCACAGTGGCCAAGTCCGCCGCTAGGTACCCGAGGACCTCCTTCCATTTCTGAATCAGAGCCTGGTCGGCTAGGACCCTGATCCTACGTAGATCAGGCCGCAGGCCTTGAGCCTTCGCAACTGCCCTGTGCCAATGGACAGCCGCAAGAACTTCTATCCGTAGCTCCCACGGAGGATGTCCTGCATCTTCAGGAAATCTGCATTCATTTACAATTAAATAAAAATAAAAATATAATTTCAATAAGGTTAATAAAAGGGAATTAAGAAATATTTTTTATTCGAGGTTTCTGGTCCGCATAAGTGTCAATTATATTATCAAAGTTTAAAGATGAGGCCATAGAATGTTCAATAGGCACAACAGGCATGTCGCATAATCTTTCTTGTCCCATGCGCTTCGAGTATCTCTTGGGCCAGGGGCCCGTGACATTTTGCCATCCCTACCACCCTATAGTTACGCCATTGGGCACCACGGATCGAAAGAATGGCATAGCCACTCGCGTTTTTATCACAATTGTCACGCAGGCAGCGATGTCATACTTTCGGCCCTAATTGCATAATATACTATTTACTTGTTGTATGTACATAAAAACATTGACTCTTTTAATAAAGAGTGAATGTACATCATATAACTTACGAAACCAAAACAAACTTGTTGTAAATTCTAGTAGGCTGCATAAAATTAACAACTCATTTAAGGGTAACTGTATACGTTTCTATAATAAACTCCCACAAGATGTTTTAGATTTCAATTAATAAATTTAAAGTCTGTTAAAAGAAAGTTGATTGAAAAATCGTATTAATTATAAGTTGCA
>JACTOM010000770.1:144990-166513 GCA_015832385.1 Elymnias hypermnestra
CATTTTAAATAAGGGCCAGGTCAAGAGTACTCTAAACCGACGAACTTGTATGAAAGGTTTAATGAGAATGAAAGAAGCGAAGGAGATATGCAAGGATCGTGGCAAGTGGAAGGATGTTGTCTCTGCCTACCCCTATGGGAATGAGGCGTGATGCTACGTATGTATAAATTATTTCATATTATAAGGTCTCCTCGATGAAGTTTTGGCTAGTTTTGGCATAATCTTTGATAATCACTCGTTATCTTACTTCTATTTCAGATGTGGTTCAGAAAACTACGGATTTGCTCCAATCTGTATATTGAATACATCTACCACATACTTCTCGCCGTGTCACGCTGGTTGTCAAAGATTCCACGATCTTAATGGATTCCTGTAAGATTTTTAATGCTATATATTTATAAGTGATTAAATATTTTATAAGATATGTTAATGTGAATGTTAAAGAGGAAATTTGTGTTTTTGTATGTATGTTTGTAACGTTTTCACACAAATTCTACTGGACCAATATCTAAAACTTTTTCACCATTAGAAAGCTGCATTGTCACTGAGCGATATATGCTATATTACTCTCTCAAAAGAACATAGAGATCCTTGATAAAAATGCATTAATGCGCTACGGAAATTATTGATGATAGAACAAAAAAATGCTTTACTTTTTTTACATTTTAAAAGTCAAACCATATTATTCATACCTTTGTATTTATTATATTTTTATTAAAGACCGATTCAATACCTGTAAATTACTTTTTAAATTACTAAAATAGGACATTACATTCAAAAGATATAACGAATTCTAACATGTCAATCTGAGAAAATAAGTCCGACTTAGTAGACTTTCCACTGCCACGAGATCGGTATTAACGCGGGTAAAACCGCGGGGCATTGTTAGTTCTAAATACGTAAGTAGCAGCCCATTACCATCCCACTGCTGGGCACAGGCCTCCTCACTCATAGGAGAGACTCACATCGAAAGGTCTGGACTTCCCGACAAAACCAATTATAATTTTTTCATTAATCTTGATATGGATTGGTCTAAGTTTTGTGTGGCTGGTTAGGTTAGTATCGCTACCACGTTCAAAGGCTTTACTGCGAGGCCCGCAGCGAGCGTGGCAGTCAAGATCGTCCGAGGATACCGCACCATCTCCTGGGAGGCGGGATTAGCGAGTTCCGCTCTTTGGGAATTGGACGCACAAGTATACTTGGACGTATATTGGCGATACGCGGACGCCCGTCAGAGAGGCGACCCCCCTTTGCCAGGGGATGAAAGGTTCTGGTTGCGCCAGGCGCAGGCGGTCCTACAAACTGAGTGACAGGACCGGTTCAGAGAACGGAGCACTGGGCGGTCAACGATCGAGGCCGTGTCTCCTCTCCTTAGTCAGTGGTTCTCTGTGATCACGAGACAACCACTGACTAAGGAGGAGCAACAACAGGTATCTATGCCGGGTGGCCCGTAGGGAGCACACTGCGGAATGTCACGAGTGTGGATGGAGTACACACTTGCGGTGTAGCCCAGTTGGGAAGTGCAGAGCTCTGCCCTAGTGGCCGTATTAGGATCGGCCGACCTCTTCCTGTCCACCGTTGTGAGAGCGATGGTAGAGCTGGAGTAGTGTTGGAATGCGGTGACTTCCTTCAGCAACGAGGTGATAACGCTGATGGGCGAGGAGATGGTCGCGAAGCGGCATCTAGAGGCGGATCCCGCCGCCCACGCCTTCTGTCGTAGACGCCCGGGGTGACGACATGCGGCTCACGACCGCCGTCTTGCCCCTTAGGACTAGCCTCTGGGGCGGCGGACCGCGGGGGTCCGTCGTTCCGCTAAGTGAAGCCCCGTAGGTTGTCGGGCGGCACGCCTCCGCTCTGCCTTTTAGCTCGAACCTTAGGATCATCGTAGGGGAACCCTTATGGGGGAGTCACTGGCGACGTGCTCAGTTTTACTTTTGAGTCAACCTGTCACGTCGCCGATTATGATAGTGCGGAAGACAGTCAGGTTATTTTTGGCCGGTAGGAGTCCGGCATAACCGGGACGCCCCCGCGCGGTTCCGGTATCCTATGATGGATTTTTTTCGGTCCTGAACAAAAAGAAGATTAGCCTGGCTACATTGCTTCTTAATTTAGGTACTGTTATTTTGATATTTTATCCATAACACTATGTTTTATTATTAGCAAAGTCCTCTGGTTGGGTAAAGGTCTCCCCCAACGATATCCACTTCTCTCTATCCTGAGCTGTTTACCACTTTGGACCAGCAACTTTTATTAATTTATCCTCCCAGCGTACCGAGTGCCTACCTCTCTTTCTTTTTCCTAGGGGTCCTCTCCTTATAATGGTGCTGTAGGTTCATCTTGTGTCTCTAAGGCTTGCTAAGTGATCACCTCATTTCCACTTTAACTTTTGTGTGTAGTTTAAGGCTTTAGTGGCTTTTGTTTTCTGGTATCTTTACGTGTCTAACCTTATTTAGTTTTTTTTAACATGCTTCTCTCAATTTCTATATTTGACATCCATCCAAGATAAGAGGCTTTCAGTTTTATTGGCATGTTACTTTTGAAAATTTCTTTCAGACTTGCAGACTCTATTCCATGTTCGCTGTGCTCTTCTTTCAATCTCTGGTTCTTTAGGCTTGTTTAGGCTGCAACTGACCTACTACCTTTTTTACAGGGTCTTGGAGGATTGCACGTGCGGGCCTCAGCAAGCGGTCCGCGGCAGTTGCACTCTCCCCGACTGCTGGCTTCCATACTCCATCTACCTCATATTCTTCACCGTGGTCCTCGCTGCTGCAGGTATATCGAACCTCCGGATGATTATAAAAAGGGGATGATGTTACCCCACTGTAATCTATTTGGTAGCCTTTTGTTATAGATTGACCAAATATGTTATGAGGTATGGGCCACATTTTTTAAAATATATATAGTATTTTTAGATAATTTTTGGTTTTTTCAACCTGTATATTACTTGCGAGACTGTTTTAAGGAGGCACGACAAAGGGAGAGGGTGAATGCCGCTGAGACACTCCGACCCAGACGAAGGGGAGTTTGAAACAGGAGGCGGAGGTTCATGCACCTCCTCCCCCTGTAGAATATCTGTGAGCCGACTACAACCGAGGGGTCAGAGAGGAATGCCTCAACGAGCCTCTGGCTCCCCACTCATTACACTTATTTTTTATGCTTTTAGACAGCATGTCTCGTTTTGACGATCCCTAGGCTAAAGTACACTAACTATATTCGGGTCGTTGTTTATGAGATCAGGGGTAGCCATCTAGCGGCCCGCAGGCATGTAAATTCAGATAACGATTAATATAATGAGTTCTATATTAATCTCAATAATAAAAGGTTGCAGACCCATGTATGTAAATGGTCGTAGAAGACATAAATGGGCCGCGCGGATTTAATGTTAGAAAAGTACATCCTTTGTCCTTGGTTTAAAATGTATAAAATTCACTTTAACTATGATTTTTTTGTAAATATGTCTCGCATTTTTTTCATCTTTCGGTATTTTATTGTATACTAGCAATGCCCCACGGTGTAACCCGCGTAGATGCCGATCACGTGGCAGTGGAAAGTCGGGCTATAGATTTATTTTAATTACTTCCTTTCAGATTATTAGATACACACTTGCAGTCATAATCTAATCAATATACAGATTTTAGTTTAAAACGAATATATTGTAAAAGCAAAACCATATTCGTCTCGATACAATTATTTATTCCTTCTTTATCAGACTTTCCTTAGTTAGAAACAGTTTGACAGCCATTTAATCTTCCATACGAAGTCGTAATTCACTTTCTTCCAATTTCCAACACGGAACGTAATTCCAGCCTTGCTTGCCAGGACCAACGCGCCCACCACTGAACTAAGCATAAATCCTCTTTGGTGCTCTGCATACCGTCTGCCACTTGGCCGTCAAAATAATATAATACTATTACACATCGCTGCTAAAGCTGGATGGATATTTACGTAAAATGTCCGATATTAGTTAATTTAAAAAGTCTTGTTTAATATTCTTGATTTCAAGAAGGTAATGAGAATAGAATGTTTAGCTTGATGAAAATAAAAACAGTTTAGATACATCGGTGGGTATCCTTGGATTATGAGCTATCACCAGTCGCAGGCCCAGTTATAAGGGATGCCACAATTTTCTTTAGATTGAAATTTTTAAACTCGTTATATCTTTTGAATGGAATGTCCGATTTTAATAATTTAAAAGGTAATTTACAGGTATTGAAACAGTCGTTAATAAAATAGGTTAAGCATTAATACAGATGTATGAATAATATGGTTTGATTATCGTCAACTTTTATTTACGTGTAAAGGCAAAAAAGTAGTTATAGTGGCGTAACTACAGTAGTTGGATATATGGTATCCAGGACTCTTTTATCGATATTAATACCTTCTTTAATATTATAGAACATTTTTTTGTTCTATCATCAATAGTTTCCGTGGTGCACACGATGAAAGATTTTTTGTTATTTTTTACACTTTAGGTCGTATTAATGCATTTTTCTTAAAGATCCCTATTTTTTTAGGAAAGTAATATAGCCAATGTCTCTCAGTGAAAATGCAGCTTTCTAATGGTGAAAGAATTTTTGAATTCGATCCAATAATTTTCATGTGAAAACATTACAATAAAAAAACACAAATGTTTCCTAGATTTCGCGGTTCAATGTTTATATTTGATGATCACAAGTACATATGAAAATAAATCATTGCGTCACTAATGGGACGGAGGGTTTTTAGAGCACAGATCCACCACGTTGCTCCACTGTGGATTGGCAGGCATAGCACACAAGTAAGTAAGTAGCAGCCCATTAACGTCCCACTGCTGGGCACAGGCCTCCTCCCTCATATGAGAGAGGGTTTTTAGAGCATAGATCCACCACGCTGCTCCACTGCGGAATGGCAGGCATAGTACACAAGTGTACTCTCTATTCCTCCACTCTCGTAGTCCGGTGTGACGGAAATCCGATACGACCGGAGAGAGATCAGGCGCAGGACCTTAACGTGCTCTCCGAGGCATGGGGGTGGATCACACCGCCAACTTCCCAACTTCGGGCAAATATTGAGAAAATCTTAATAAAAAACTCAATATCGATTTCGAATTGGCCCGACCCGGCACTCGAACCCAGGACCTCATGTCTGTAGTCGAACATGCTAACCACTAGACCAATGAGGCAGTTCACACACGTGCACTCTCTATCTCTATCCTTCATTCTAATAGAGGGATGTGATCAGCAGAGCGAGAACAGGCGCTGGACCGACGGCTTAACGTGCTCTCCAAGGCACGGGTGTAGAACACACCGACAATTACACGACTTCGGGCAAATAACAAATCTTAAATAGAAATATTTTCTAATTTGCCCGACCCGAGGCTCGAGCCGTGAACCTCAAGTCTGTAGCCGAACATGCTAACCACTAGACCAATGAGGCAGTCTACGCGTGTATATACGTGTGTAAAAAGTGATATTTCTTTATTCCAGCGGCATCATTCCTAATGCAAGGAATGGTCATCCTGCGAGCAGTGCACCGGCGGGATAAGCCTATAGCACTGGGTGTGAGCTTCGCCCTCATCGGATTGCTGTCCCACGTGCTGGGACACTTTATATACATGGTCATAAGTTGTAAGTGTCATCTTTTATTTCGCTTTATATTATAGCTCACATCACACACGCTTATATAATTGTCGTCGTCGATGCTTCAACCGATGGACGTCCACTCCTGGACATAGGTTTCACGTAATGACGCCCACAAGGCCCGATCTTGCGCCGCCTGGCTCCAGCGGCAAGGTGACCCTTTTTATGACGTCGGTCTATCTTGTGGGTGGTATCCTTACAATGCGCCGTCCAGTACGGGGTCGCCACTCCAGCACCTTCGGCCCCCAACGTCCATCGGTCCTTCGGACTATGTGCCCCGCCCATTGCCACTTCACATTCACGATTCGTAGGACTATGTCAGTGACTCTGGTTCTGCAACGGATCTCTTCATTTCTGATTCGATCACGTAGAGAAACTCCGAGCATAGCCCTATCCATCGCACGCTGAGTGACTCTGAGCTTCCGTATAAGGCCCATAGTCAGCGACCACGTCTCAGAACCGTAGGTCATCACTGGCAACAGGCGCTTTTCAAAGACTTTGGTCTTCAGGCACTGAGGGTTATCGGACAAAAATATCTGGCGTGGTTTCCCGAACGCTGCCCAACCGAGTTGGATTCGGCGTTTGACCTTCTCGAAATTGGACCTACCTAGTTGAATACCGCTTATATAATAACATTCTAATACCTTCTAATATCTCAACTCTTCACACGGTTCACCTCTGCCAGATTAGCTTACTACCATTATTACTTATTTACCACTTCTGGCTTGCTTTCTCTAACCCAGCAGTAACAGCGCTAGCCATATTAAAGACAGACGCTTCCACCTCTCTACTCAGTGTTTAGTGTGCGATAGACATATACCGTTGACAGTTAGTTGACATATAACCTGAAAATTACGAGGCACACATTTTTGTGAACTGAAACTTTCTTAGGCGCATGAGAGTAATTTTTTTAGGGATAGGGAGGGATGGAACGCGTCATTAGCGTCACGAAGATTTGCAGCGTTTTACGCTAACTCGTTTGCAGGTAAGATAGTTTTAATATATACAAATAACTTTAATAGTTAATATTTACAACACTCGTCATTTAACCATTTAATATACTATTTTTCATAAAAATATAAATATTTCAACGATTCTCTTTTCTTAATTATAAATAAAAAAAATAGTTAATAGTTTCTAATATTGACAAAAAACATTGTTTGCGATTAGATTAATTTTCAACACTTTTAGTATTTTAATGACAATGAAATTCATTAAATTACAATTGGATTACTCTAACCCAGTGTTAACAGCGCTAGCCGTATTGCGGAGAGACGCTTCCATGTGTGCGATAGACATATACCATTGACAGTCAGCATATAACATAAAACGTAATGTAATGCACGTTTTTTTTATATTACTTGTTTCAGATTTAACTTGTGCCTACGAGAGGGACGGGACATGTCTTCTACACAACTACTCCATATGGGCCATCGGGGCTGTGAGCGCAGTGCTCTCCCTCTTGTCAGGAGTCGTCAGCATCATAGCCAGCCGGTATCCCGCTACCCCTGAGCTTCTTATCAATTCGGATATTAACGAGACAGACAGATGACGATAGAATCCGTTATTTTAACAAGTAACTACTGAGTTTCTCTCCGGTTTTTACTCAGAAGAAGACACACATACAAATGGCTGCTTGTAAAATCACTCAAAACTAAAAAAAGTATGTACATAGTTTGTAAATATGTTAATAAATTGTAATTTTATATGGATCCTTGTGTTTTTACTGCTCCAGTCATGTCAATAATGAAGAGTGTGAATCGAAAATGAAACGATATAGATAATAATATGAACTTTCATTAATAATGTTCACAGAGAATCAACTAAGTAACAAAACGAAATATGTAGATAAACGAAAAAAAGTGACGGTGTATATATATGTCGGAGGGCAGGTGTCAGTGGAACGCTAGCGCTATCTATCGGCGTGGGACAGAGTCAATAGTGGCAGTCAGGCGGGAGTCTCTCGGCAGTTGTCGAGTGGCGCTCGACCGGAGCGATCTACTGTTGGAATTGTCGCGTTCCTAGCTATTATTGTTAATGAGTTTTTATAAATTGATATCGGGAACATTAAGTGATTGAACATTATAGTCAGAGTTAATTAATAAAGTGTTTGATTGCACCAACATTACCCACGAACGCCCACAGTATAAGAAATTAAATTATAGATCCCATTAATGACGATGTCGGCAGGGAACCCTACGTCTATGCTTTACGCTTCCTTCTCTCTTATTCTCTTTAACGCGATTTTACACCCATCCTAGGGCCTCGTAAAAATTTTATTCAACTTTAAGAAATTCCCTGTCGATTTTCAGTGCGATCATTAGTTTCGGAAATATGCTTGTACATGGAAAAAATGATCCAGTTTCATTCAAATTGAAGCTGAATAGACAGCCTTGTTTTTTTTTTAACTCCGATGCGACATTATTATAATAGATACAGCCATTTGAAAAATCGTTAAAACTATATTTTTTTACAATACATATATATATATATATATGTCGGAGAATAAGAGAAAAGGAAGCACAAAACATAGGGGCGTAAGGTTCTCCGCCGGCATCGTCATTAATGGCATCCATAATTACATTTCTTATACTGTGGGCGTTCGTGGGTAATGTCGGCGCAATGCAACGCTTCATTAATTAACTCGGATTACAATGTTCAATCACTTAATATTCCCGATATCAATTTACACAAACTCATTAACAATAATAGCTAGGAACGCGACAGTTCCAACAATCGACCTCTCCGGCGGAGCGCTACCCGAGAACTACCGAGAGACGCACGCCGGACTGCCACTATTAACTTATCCACTGACACCTGCCCTCCGACATATATATAAAAGCAGGCAAGATTATACTTCTGATTTTTTTTTAGTTGAGTAAACATGAAAAAAAATGCTTGGAATATAGTAAAAAATGATGGTTGCATTATACCATTTATCCCCAGAGTAAAGAATCTTGGCATCCTTATAGATCGTACGCTTTCCTGGTCCAGCCAATTAAATTACGTGAGTAACTATGGGTTCACTCAGACGCTTGCATCTCTTCTTCCTATTCCCACTAAAACTATGTTAGCACATTCCTTACTGCTTTCTATTCTCGATTACGCTTACGCAAGCTATCTTGGTCTGCCTAATTAGTCTAGTGCAGAGTTCCCGAAACTTTTTTGTGTCGCAGACCCCTTGATATTGATTTCCTGTAAATTTCTAACTGTAGTGAAGTTTAGTGTAAAAAAACTTTTAAAAAATACGTTATTAATCTATACATTTTTTAATTGAATTTATATTAAAACTACATACATACATACATAGCATCACGCCTCATTCCCATAGGGGGCAGAGACAACATCCTTCCACTTGCCACGATCCTTGCATATCTCCTTCGCTTCTTGCATTCTCATTAAACCTTTCATACAAGTTCGTCGGTTTAGAGTTGACCTGGCCGTTATTTAATTGATTATTTAATAGGTGATATTATTAAAACTAGTCGTCATAAAATTTTGTATCTGTTATGTACAATATAACTGCCTCATTGGTCTACTGGTTAGCATGTTCGACTACAGACATGAGGTCCTGGGTTCGAGTCCCGGGTCGGGCCAGTTCGAAAATCAATACTGAGTTTTCTATTAAGATTTTCCCAATATTTGCCCGAAGTTGGGAAGTTGGCGGTGTGATCCACCCCCGTGCCTCGGAGAGCACGTTAAGCCGTCGGTCCTGCGCCTGATCTCTCTCCGGTCGTGTCGGATTCCCGTCACATCGGACTATGAGAGTGAAGGAATAGAGAGTACACTTGTTGTGTACTATGCCTGCCAATCCGCAGTGGAGCAGCGTGGTGGGTCTATGCTCTAAAAACCCTCGCTCCTTGGAGTGAGGAGGCCTGTGCCCAGCAGTGGGACGTTAAAGGGCTGCTACTTACTATGTACAATATACGTAACATTACATAAACCATAAATAAAATTACATAAGCAATAAGTCAATATTTTTAATGAGAAGAATGAACCTGATCCTTTAATAATAAATTATCAACATTAGTCGTCAATTTAAATCTCCTCGGCTAATGATGTCCAGTCAAGCATCGTGGACTCCCATTTTCATTTCATGGACCCCTTAAACATTTTTTTCGCTGACGTAGACCCCATGCAGGTTGTCATAGACCACTTTGAGAATCACTGGTCTAGTGATTAGCATTTCGACTATAGACATGAGGTCCTGGGTTTGAGTCCCGCGTCAGGCCGATTCGAAATAGATATTGAGTTATACTATTAAGACTTTCTCAATAATTGCCCTAAGTTGGGAAGATGGCGGTGTGCTCCACCCCCGTGCCTCGGAGAGCACGTTAAGCCACGCGGATTGTGTGGGGTTTTTACACATGAAACGCGTGATTAGTCACAAACACGTGCAGCGTTTTTTAAGCCAATTCGTTTGAAGTTTAGATGGTATTAATATTTACAAATAACATGTCGCATTTTAATTTACAATTCGTCATTTGACATTTCAATAAATTACTTTGATTAATTTCCGACACTTTTAATATTGTTTCCCTTGGTCTTGGAAATCTAGTTTTACATTTTTTATTGATTGTGAATATAATAAATAATGGAATAAAATACAAAATATTAATAATTTTTATTATCCACACTTTTTCAAATATAGATATTAAGAAAACAATTCTTCTACGTATATATATAAAGTATTGAAATATAATATATTTAACACAATCCTTCTCAGTACAAAGTTTATAAAATTTTTAATAATAAATAGGTTGGCAATAATATTTCCTTTTACTTTATATAAAAGGACCGCCAAACAATTAAAAAAATTACGTTACAAGACTCAAAAGGACTAGAACCCAAGCCTGTAAAAAAGTTAAAAATTTGTGTCCACAGACAAACAAAAATCTTTTGAAAATAGAATATTACAGGAAAACTTGTATCCATAGACAATAAATAAACATTCAAATATAGAATCATAACCAAAAATATGTTAACACAATGTTCATATTTGTGTCCATAGACAAAAACTAAACCTTTGAAAATAGAATCTTTAGAGACATAGACTACAAGTCCATGGACAAAATGTCCGCCCAGAAATGACAAAATAACGCTCGAAGTTATTTTATAATATAGTAACAACCTTTTAAGCGTCATTCATGTTTATGTCACTGGTTATTTTTGTCCATGGGCTTGTAGTCTAATATATTACAAACTAATATTATGCCATTTTTTTGGTATTTTTACACTTATTCTAATTGTAAGGTAAAAAAATAAATAATCCCTCGTGGAGATAATAAAAAAATATGAATTTGAGCCCCTCCCAAACTTGCTTTATAAATTATATTTATTAATTACAAAAATAATTGAAATTATAATAAATAAGAATATTGTACAGAACGTCATTGGTCCTAACATTGAAAATTAAGACCAGTGGTAGTTCAATCACCACTGCATTGTTATAAGGTGATATACAATACAAATTACGAACCCAGGGAGAAAAATACGACATTCTCGCCCGCGAATTTAAATCGCGTATGAGGATCCCGTACAGTGGCGTAACTAAATAACCCAAAGGACCTGGGACAAAAATTGAATTAGAGCCACAACTAAAAGTTACTTCGGATGGAACTTTCTAGAAAAAGAAGAGAAAGTAAATTGTACCTTAAGGGATCCCACAAGGGTGTCCTTTGTGTACTATTTTTAATTTTTATTTCCAACTTAATATAAGAGGTACATAAATAAATAATATATTTAAAAATCCTTTGTTTAGAATTCGACATATTATTCAAGATTCATCTTAGAGGTTTAAAACCAGCATATGAATGCAGGGGAGTTCCCCGCAAATTTCAAACAAAAGTGTTCGAGACTTTTTGGGAATTCCCCTGCATTTTTTCAAATATGTTAAAAACGTTCACGTGACGAACAGTAAAGGACTTCATTTCAAAACAATATAAAAACCTTATAACTATTTTTACATGCAATTATAATAAATTAACTAAGCCAATTGTATTTAAGGACGTTGAAAAACACAAGTATATTACTTTTAAATAATAAGCTGCCTATTGTCGTCCCACTACTGGGATTAACCTCACTTATAGAAGAGAGGCTTTTTAGTGCTCCGATTTTTAGTCTACATATATCTTTCTAAATATGCACGCTTTCTCACATGTTTTCCTTCACTATAAAAGCACAATGATTTAAACAACGACTGCATTTTACAAAGGATATAATTCTGGAGATAAAACCGACCATGTTGCTCCAATTAGTCCAAAGTTTTCCTTCACAGAGAAGCATGATAATTTAAACAACGGTTAGACTTTAGAGGGAAGAGGAAAGGGAATGAGATGGGAGGAAGGGGAGGAGATTGATTAAACGGGAGTAAAGGGGAGAGAAAACGGAGGGATTAAAGGAGAGGAACGAAGAGGATAGGCCAGAAGACGTGATTAAAGTAGAGGATATGGAGAAGAGGAGAGGTGAAAAAAGTATGAAAAGTGGAAAAAGGGAGATAGGTGTAGACGGTTAAAATCGGGCAAGTGTGTTTCTTTGTTCAACTAAAATTTAATTTGAATCCATAGTGTTTATAAATCGTTGTATAATATTAATAAATAACAAGGATACTATCACGGGACTGCAAGAATCCAAGTATCTAAAAAAAATTTACATTTTTATACCTAAGTAGTAAAAAATATATAGAAAATTATCTACATTATACGTATTGTTCTAACCATCCCCATTGCACCTATATTTGTTTTCAAAAATGAAACTGTTTTTATTAACCTATCCGGCCCGAAGCGGGGTATTTGAAATCCCTCACGTATGAGTTTTAATTTAATAACTTGAGTATTAGAAGTGTTACTTTACTCATATTTTTAGTAACCATAAAACCTCTTCCCGTTATTTTCGTTTATAAAATATTGATTTTGATAAAAAAAAAAATAGTTGATATGCAACATCCACTTTAAGTCTGCTAGTGACATGTTATTTCTCTCACTCTAACATACGCGGCATCGTAAGGAAAGAGCGAGACAAATGTACGACAATGTTTTCGTTGCCGACGCTTTGTACAGCCGCTTATGTCACTCAATCGCCTGATGGAAGCCCAACGGTATTTACGATGACTCCGTTTCAGATTTCCAAACAATTGGTACCCTCGTTCGGGGCACGAGTAATTTTTTGATACTTAAGGCCGGAAAGGTTAATATATATCGCCGCTTTGGTAGAACAATGACACAATTCAAAAAATCTAATTTAATTATATCTTAATAAATTGTGTCATTATTCAACCAGAACTGAAATATCTATCTATCTATAAATCACTAAAGACTAATTAGAAAACCCATTCATATTAAGATATTACAAACCGCTCTATTCCCTAGCATTAAAGTTCAAATTCGTACAAATTGGAAAAATTCAATTTCCCTTAAAAGGACACTAGTGAATAGTCAATATTCTAAATATGAATAGGTTTTAATTAATACTAAAACTAATACTAAATAAGTAATAATTAACAATTAATGATCTAATATACGTAAGTTGCCTGAAACTATTTTATTCTCGAGGAGTGCACCTGAAGGTATGTCGATTCGATCACCGTGGTTCGCTATTATAATGACGGTACCCTGAAAAAATAATTTTAACTCATTAATTAGACATTTCACAGTGCCTTTTTGATTTAAGTCATCAAACAGACAAAAATAATTAAAGTGTGTCATCAAAATTTAATTTAAGAAACATAATAATTATAAATAGATTGTAAAGTATAAGTGAATAAAAAAATAGACGTTAATTTATAATCAAAAACACTTCATAATAACAGTAGCACGACCATAGATTATAAAGTATAAATAAATAAAACAATAGACGTCAATTTATAATCAAAAACACTTCATAATAACAGTAGCACGACCATAGATTATAAAGTATAAATTAATAACATAAAAGATGATGTTAAGAAGTTACAGATTGGAAGGGAGGGCGCCACCAGCACTGTTTTTGGCGGGAAAATTCTAAACATTTATAATTTTAGAGATAGAAATACAAAAGAAAATAGCGGCCTGACGACTACATGTGAAAACGTTTTTCCAACGATTGTAATTTTTCCGATCATGTAAAGCATGTCGCATTACAGACGACCGCGGGGTGGGGATATAGTAAAAGACGCACAGCAGAACAACCAACGGCAATTTAGCAGCGCCCATGACTCATATCACCTTTTTTTAAAATAAAATAATTTCAAGGCCATATGAGAAATTGTCTAATTTTTTTTGCATTTAATGATTGTATTGTGATAATAGTTATTCGCTTAATATTCCAAATAGTAATTAACGATTTATTTAAATATATCTAGCAAAAATAATGAATCATAACCTGGGATCACATTCAAAACACGATAAACAATACAAAAACTCACCTTCAAGGAGACTCCTCTGCCAAATGTGACGTCACCAGAAACCGTTAAATGATCCAGCTCAATCAAGTCCGGGACAGTGGCGAATCTGTTCAGGAACTCCTTCACTTTTGCAAAATGGTTATCACCCAATTTAACCAATGGCGTCGAAGGGAACATCCTTTGCGGAGACATCACCAGAGACCCATGCGATAAACTGTACAAATTGGACATCACTAACAACAGATCCGAAGTCTTCTTGACAGGCAAGAACCTACTTCTTGGCACATTCACACCAATTCCTCCATCAAAACACTTCATGGCAGCTCCAACTGCTGTTTCCAATTGGATAACATTCACACCATCAGCTAAACTCTTGTTATTGACTATAATCTCCATGTTCAAGGAACCTTGTTCAACAACTCTTTGGATTGCATCCAGTTTCGCCCACAAGTTGTTGGTGTTAAAGAACTTAAACTGACTGACTGATTTGAAGTCGTCCACATGCTCCTTTGGCACTTGGGCTATTTCCAGCAACCTCAGCTTATCCTCATATTGAATAAGAGTACCACCTTTCACATCAGCCCTGGTTTTGTCAGTCACTTCCATGACGAATTCTGAAAGGGCCTTCTGTTCTGGATTGAGAAGGAGGTTGAGGATGTTAAGGTCAACAGTGGCGCCCAGATTGTCTATGTTACTGATGAAGCAATAAGTTCTGCCCTCTTTAATAAACTTTTGCAGGAGGCCAGAATTGTTGAAGGACTCGTAGAAGTCACCGTGACCTGGTGGATACCAACTGGAAAAGAAAACCAAAAACGAGGTTTCTTTAGACAAAAAGATTTCCCAACCTTGATATTTGACCAGGTTTATTGGTATTGCGAATAACTACAAAGATAATAATAGATTGCCAAGTTTTCAAGGTAAGTATCAGTTACTAAAGGTGTTATCTGATACCGTATGATTATATCTATACGTAATAGTGAAAGGCCTGCATGTATGTATTTAAACTTCAGAAAACTAACAATATTTTTCATGTAACGGTGACGGTGTAACGTTAAGTGCCCATAGAATTCTTAATTCTCTACTAAATAAAGAGGTACCTAGTAAAGATTATCTATAGACATAGTGTGTACAATTAGACACACGATATAGAAGTCACAATTACTAGATGTGTACGCAAAAGAAGTGTAACTTCTTCATAGATAATTTATAGAAGTTACACTTCTTTTGGCACAATCAGTAACAGATTATATTTATCTAACAAAAATCACGCTTTAAAATCCAAATTAAAATCTGAGTGAACATTGGGGTTTTCTACGACACGATTGATTGAAGGTTATAACCATACAGGCTATATAGAAGTTATGCTTCTTTTGGCACATTTGGTAACAGACGGTGTAGATTTATAAAAAAAACAACCACGTTTTAATATCCAAGTAAACATAGGGCTATTCTACAACGACACGATTTATTGAAGTGACTACATGAGCTATGTAGAAGTTATACTTCGTTTGGCACATTTGTAAAAAAGAGTATGTTTATTTAAAAAAAAGTTTTTCACAACTACACGATTTATTGATGGTTATAACAATGACTACATAAGCTATATAGAAGTTATGCTTCTTTTGACATATTTGATAACGGTTAGAGTATATTTATTAAAAAAAAAAACAATCACGCTTTTATATCAAAATAAAAGTTGTAGATTTCTACACTGACACTATTGATTGAAGGTTATAACTATACAGGCTATATAGAAGTTATACTTCTTTTGGCACATTTCGTACAAAATTGAATATTTGTTAGTAAAGGTTATAACTTCTATAGAACAAGAATTTGGTAACAGATAGAATATATTTATTTAAAAATATATCACAATTGAAGGGCACTATTGATAAAAGGATGTAACTATGACTTTACAATTTATAAAGAAGTTATGCTTCTTTTGGCACATTTGAAATGAATTGAGTATATTCAGTAGAAGAGAGTACTCACGCTTCAATATCTGAGTGGACATCGGGGTTTTTGGCTATGGGCAGTAATGATTCCCGGTTGATGCGTGGATGGCAGGACTGGTTGAAGGTGTGGATATCCAACTTCAGACCCTTGTACTTCCTGATTACCTTCTGAGTATCCTCGTCGGTGTTAAACGAGTTCATCAACACCAATGGCACGTTGCATTTGTAAGTTTTATTTAAATGCTGAAAATATTATCGTAAATATTTCAAGGACACGCCATCGTAATTATTTGACCTTTTGTGACACATCTATATATACAAGGTGTCAGGAAACAGTTCCCGAAAACGAAGACAGACGTTAGTACTAATGACACCTTTGATGATGGCGTATTTCGCCGCGTCGCTTCCTTGGCTGCACGGGTCAAGCCACCTTCGCTCAATTTAGTCGTTTCTTTTACACTCACACAGGCAGCTGCCGCATGCGGTTCTTGACCCGTGCGGCAGCTGATTGTAATTTTTTTAAAGTGAATTTATGAAATTACCGTTTAATAATAGTAATAAAACGTATTATAAAATATGATTTTTTTTAAACAGGATCGCTTTTTTTTCGTCCCATCATCAAAGGACATTACTACTAATGTCTGTCTTTATAAGCATATATTTAACTAACCTCAATTTGCTGGACGGTCAAGTCAAGGAAGGTCAGATCGTTCCTAACTTGGATAACCGACTTTGGACCCTTGCACCCCATGGAAGTGCCGAGACCACCATTCAGTTTCACCACCACCAGTTTATCTAGCATAAGGTGGACATTGTCTGTGGTAGGTGTTTGGAGACTGGAATAGTCTATGACAGCTCCTTCTGGGAGTCTTTCAATCTTCTCCCATGTCACGGAAGGGCCCTCTGAAATATTAGACTATATTTAGGCTAAATGTTCTAACACATCTTCATATACAGGATTATTCATATTTCCGGTTAGGAGGTGAGGGGGTAGTTTCTGATAAGTGAAAGGGTAGTGCGTGGTGATATAGAATATAGTAACAGAAATACAGGGTTATTGATAATTCAACGTATCCTCTTTAGGACTTCCTAATGATGATATCTTCGGGCTAGGGATGATATCTTCGGGCTGACACAGATGCTCACTGGACATGGCAGCTTCACTATCTGTTTCGGAACGTGTATCTGTACAGGACGTGAAGATAAGTGCGCAATGTCATCATGTCAAATGATGCTCAAAATATGCTCGTAGAGTGGCCTACATGGAGCAGTGAGAGATTTTGGCAAACCCAGATTGGGGCAGATGTTACTACGTCTGCCATAGTTGCACCTAGTGTTAGCAGATAACGAGACTTGGAAAGTGGTGGGTCTCATATTGCGAAGAAGTAGTGATAAAAAAAGGAAACATGCAGAGCGGATTCGACAGAGCGCAAACCCTGCTATGGGACGTAGATGACGTGGCGATAAATGCCGTCCGTCAGTCTGAGAAATAGTCCTAAAAAAGGGACTTCGCATTCAAAATCAAAAAGCAATCATGAGAGGGCACTAAAGACAAGGTGGTTGCGCAAATGCGATGTGGGAATTTCCTCAGGGAGGAGTCAATGCGACATCGCATGAGAGCTGCTTCGGTGTAGTCGTTCTACGAAAAACCCGGAGTCATTTCGAAGTCGGGTATCGTTCGAAGATTTCCCCTTCGTTAAAAGGGATGACTATTTGCGATAACTTAAGCCACCTTATACGTTATGCAAAAGTGTACCATACTTGAGTTATCGTACATACATACATAGCATCACGCCTCATACCCGTAGGGATAGGCAGAGACAACATCCTTCCACTTGCCACGATCCTTGCATATCTCCTTCGCTTCTTTCACTCTCATTAAACCTTTCATACAAATTCGGCGGTTGAGAGCCCTCTTGACCTGGCCCTTATTAAAAATGTCCTGGATTTGATCCAGAAACGTTCGCCTTGGTCTTCGTCTTCCAACTTTTGCATTCACTCTTGAGTCATAAATCCTTTTTGTCAGTCTCCTTTCATTCATTCTCTCTACATGCCCAAACCATCTAAGCATACCTTTCTCACTTTTAGTCACTATATCTTCTTTTATATCACAACTTTCTCTTATCACACTATTTCTTACTCTGTCACTCAGTTTCAATCCACTCATATTTCTCAACGCTCTCATCTCTACCGCAATTATGTTACTTATGTGATTCTTCTGCCATACCCAACTTTCTCTACCATACATGCACATGTGTTGGTCCCAACACTCCTGCATGCACAGCCAGTCTGGCCCTTTGAGACGCCATCTGGCTATTCATAAAGGCGCATTCACTCTCCTTTCAATGTCACTTTCACATGTTCTTTTGTAAATTTAGATCCCAATTATACAAATACTTTCACCTCTTCCACATGTTCCCCATCGATCAAAATATTGCCATTCATCTCTTTCAAAGAGCATAACTTTACATTTACATCTCGTTTTGTTTACATTTACTTTCATTCCTTTCCTTTTCAAAGATTCATTCATAATATATACCATCTCCTACAGCTCATTAGCGGATGATGCAACTATTACTTGATCATCAGGGTAGAGTTATTGTATTTTATCAAAAGTCGAAAATAAAACAATCTGCTATTGACAAGTGGTGGTTAATTTTTATAAAGCAGAATAAAAAAATAGTGAAAGTAAGTTGCAGCCCATTCTCGTCCCACCGCTGGCCAAAGACCTCCTCACTCATATGAGAGAACATTTTTAGAGCTTAGACCCACCACGCTGCTCCACTGAGGATTGGCAGGCATAGTAAACAAGTGCACTCTCTATTCCTTTACTGTCATGGACCAATGTGACAGAAATCCAACACAATCAAAGAGAGATCAGGCGTAGGACCGGGGGTGGATCACACCCCGAACTTCCCTACTTCGGGCAAATATTGAGAGAATCTTAATAGAAAACTCAATATCGATTTCAAATTGGACCGACCCAGGACTCGAACCCAGAACCACATGTCTGTAGTCGAACATTCTAACCGCTAGACCAATGAAGCAGAAAAACATAGTACAAAATTGTTACTTTTTCTGTAATAACCTCTTGAAGCCACACAGCTTTATATGGATAACTTTTAAAGTACTTGTGTGATATTAAGTTACCAAAAGTTTCGAGGTGGCTGGTGGCTTGCCAGGTGCTCCAGGCAATCCACCTTTGGAGTATGTTTTGGTCATTGACCGATTTGGGCCTAAGCAGGCACATCGCTGGCGGGGTTGCGAATGTCTGTCAGTCGCCTTCTCGTGACCCCGACTCTGAGTGATGTAGGAGCACCGCTGGGTTTTAGCCGGTATGAGTCCGGGACACCCTGGAACATCCTCCCGAGTATTCCAGGTATCCACGAGGATTTCCCAGCGTTAAAAAAAACCCAAAAGTTGCTATTTAAAAGTATAAATATCAAATATTACCCACAAATATCAGACATATTTCGTCTCGTATAATCATGTACAATATAAATGCTCCCACGTTCAGATATATATTACAGATATAAAAACTAGATTGCTTTGTTCGTATTGTTAAAATGATAATTATACGAAAATTCTAGAAATACTAATAAAATTTGTAAAATTAACTTGTATAATGCATAAATCTTAAGCGGTTAAAGTTAAGAGTATTGGTTATAACAACCGAAACCGGATACAACGACATTGAAGTGACTGGATATATCGGATGTTATGTCCAAAAGTTGTTATACACAAGTGTCTTTGTTATATGTGTATCTATTAATATACAATATGGATAAAAGAAATAATAGTATATCACGCACCTAGGGTCGAAAATATGACATCGCCGCCCGCGTGATAATTGTCATACTTTCGGCGGTTTATACAATTTTTCTTCATACCGGGATTGAAAGTTTCACAAATATAAATAAGAAAATTTAAAATAATAATTGGACGGCCTCGCTGGCGCAGTGGTGCGAGTATTCGCTTTGCTAGCGGAGGTCCCGGATTCGAACCCGGTAGGACGAATTTAGGAAATTGTAATAATTTTAATTTTCTAATTTGCCTGAGTCTGGACTGGCGGGAGGCTTCGGTCGTGGCTAGTTACTACCCTACCAGCAAAAAAGTAAGTAAGTAAGTAGCAGCCCATTAACGTCCCACTGCTCGGCACAGGCCTCCTTTCTCGCATGAAAGAGGGTTTTCAGAGTATAGACCCACCACGAGAGATCAGGCGCAGGACCGACGGCTTAACGTGCTCTCCAACGCACGGGGGTGGATAACACCGCCAACTTCCAACTTCGGGCAAATATCAAAAACTCAATATTGATTTTTGAATTGGCCCGACCCAGGACTCGAACCCAGGACCTCATATCTGTAGTCGAACATGCTAACCACTAGACCAATGAGGCAGACCAGCAAAAACGTACCGCCAAACAAAGAGATTTGTGTTCCGGTACGATGCTTTGTAGAAACCGTAAGGGGTATATCGCCTCTTAACAGATTAGCGCGCTTCCATCTTAGACTGCATCAGTTACCATCAGGTGAGATCACAGGCAAGCACTAATCTGTCAGCATTAAAAAATAAAAAAATATGAAATAAAGTTAGGTAGCACGTATACTTCGACTACGTATCTAAGAAACATGTTGTTCACTCATTTATTTATGACAATTAAAAATATATGACAGCTTAAAAATAAATTTAGATCAGAAATCAAAATTTGCGAAATAAGTTCTAATAAATCGTAAGAAGAATTAAGTGAAGTAGTGAATTACAATTTTGAGGGCGGCGATGTCATACTTTCGGCCCTAAGTGCGTAATATAATATGAAAAACTAAAGTACCTAACAGTACAGTTCGTAGACTAGTTTTAGTTTCTGAAGTAATAAATCATAAATCATGCAAGGGAGGAGAATAAGAGTAGTCAAAATATTCCTAGTAAGGAATTAAATATTTCGTTGTGTTCAGTTTTCCTAGAACAAGTAAAACCATTGGTCGTTATTGTCTATGAATGTCGTTGTTTTAAGAGACATGTCGCTGTATCCGGTATGGTTGTAGACGGTATGTATACTTATTAGTTTATATAGACATTCGAGCATGATCTTGTCATTCGGTTGTTATAACCGATCTGTCGTTATAAACGATGAATACTAACGTTCAGCCAAGAATCTGCTGAAAAGATTCTTGAATCCTTTGAACTCCTTCTCAACGAGGGGTTTTCTGTTCTCTGGTAAATTTGACACCAACCGCTCCAATTCCACTTCCAACCTTGCCAGGGCATCGCGTTTGGTTGCCTCTTTGAAGTCACGCGACCCTGATGGTGTACGTTGATGACTTCTTATCTAAAATAATATGCAACATTATTTATCACTTGAAATGGTCACGCATTTGATATTATACACTTATTCACAACTTTTAAAACCATATACATACATACATACATAGCATCACGCCTCATTCCCATAGGGGTAGGCAGAGACAACATCCTTCCACTTGCCACGATCCTTGCATATCTCCTTCGCTTCTTTCATTCTCATTAAACCTTTCATACAAGTTCGTCGGTTTAGAGTACTCTTGACCTGGCC
>JACTOM010000770.1:169505-198837 GCA_015832385.1 Elymnias hypermnestra
CACTCAGTTTTAATCCACTCATGCTTCTCAACGCTCTCATCTCTACCGCATTTATTTTACTTTTGTGATTCTTCTGCCATACCCAACTTTCACTACCATACATAAGTGTTGGCACCAACACTCCAGCATGCACTGCCAGTCTAGCCCTTTGAGACACCATCTGGCTATTCATAAAAGCATGCAGAGCACCATTTACCATATTCCCAGCATTCACTCTCCTTTCGATATCACTTTCACATGTTCCATCTTTTGTAAATTTAGATCCCAAGTATACAAATTCTTTCACCTCTTCCACTTCTTTTTGATTATACTCTTTGATAATAGAACTTGAATAATTATAATTTAAATTAATTATGGTCATAATAGTCCTCCCAATCTAATTTCAGCCATGGTGTCCAATCTCATGCGGAGAATAAGTAAGATATATAATTTAGCTGTACTAACATAAATGTTTCTTTTATCCCCTCCTCAAAGGTGTCGTTAGTACTATCGCCTGTCTTCGTTTTCTGAAGCAGTGTCTTAATACCATACATATATTTTTGTCAAGTGCCTAGATAATAGTTAACTGCTAGTAGATATTACGCAATTTATCTGTTTAAACGTTTGTTTGTCTTATCGCGTGTGAGGACAAACGTTTAAGCAATTTATTTATTTGACCCAATTAAGCTATGCTAATGGATAGTCGTTTTTTTTATTGCGTAGAGATTGTCATGAGACTGTGATGTTAAATAATGATAGTCGAAGAAAATAGATAATATTATTCAACAGTTTTTACACACAACGATTTTTTTACCCTTTGGTAAATAGCCAATTAGAAAGTCAAATTCCCGCTATCTTGAATTGTCAGTCGGACTCATCCGGGACACCAGGTGCAACCTCCAGTGTCTCATTCAAGGATGAAGAGCGATCCGTTGGGTTTTAGTGTGTGTAGCTTTAATGACATCGCGTAGCCTTGACCTATTCATCATGGTTTGTCCATAAAAGCATATCCCAGCGAAAAATAAGGCCAATTAGAAAATACAAAATCGGCTACAAATCAAACTGAAAACTTCTATTAGCGAACCAAATACTCCAACCATTAAGCCAGTAAAATAAAGACATTACGTAGTAAGGGAACCCTTTAGCACCCACTCTTTAAAAACAACACCCTTAGCTGACTCCCTAATTGTATTTAGCGGACACATAAAGTTTAGGGAAGGGGGATTCTTGCCCTTCTTCAATAAAATTCATTAATGCCATTGGGTTTTTTTATAGAAAGATACAGGGTTTCGAAATTGTTGATAAGTTAGCGCTTATATGTAACTCTCAACTGATAACTGATGATACAGTCAAAAACAAAAGCGCGTTAACCTGATACGTTTTTAGGAGGTTCTATAACCGGATTCATCCGAGACACTATGGAGGAATGGGAAAGCTGGTCCTTTGGTGTCTCATTCACGGTTCGAAATACGGTTCCTCAGGGTTTAGAGGACATTGCTTTCTATAGGTCGGAATTTGTATAGAAATGCAATTCCCAGCCAAAAAGAATGGTTTTTACTCGTACAGTAGAATTAGTAACAGTCGAAACCTCCCTTCATTCCTAACAATAAGGTAAAAAGGTAAGTAGCAGCCCATTAACGTCCCACTGCTGGGCACAGGCCTATTTACTCATGTGAGAGAGGGTTTTTAGAGCATAGACCCACCGTGCTGCTCCACTAAGGATTGGCAGGCAGAGTACACAAGTGCACTCTCTATTCCTTCACTCTCATAGTCCGATATGACGGAAATCCGACACGACCGGATCAGGCGCAGGACCAACGGCTTAACGTGCTCTCCGAGGCACGGGGGTGGATTACACCGCCAACTTCCCAACTTCGGGCAAATATTGAGAAAATCTTAATAGAAAACTCAATATCCTTTTGAATTGGTCCGACCCGGGACTAGTACCCAGGACTTCATGTCTGTAGTCGAACATGCTAATCACTAGACCAATGAGGCAGTCTATCTATAACAAATTACTATTACTTCCATTTTATGAATAAATAGTAAAAAAAAAGGAAAATCCTGAGCTGAGCACTAAATTCTCTATATTAAACATATGTGCTTTATTGTTTCATCATATTGCTTCTCCATGAAGGAAAACATCGTAAGGAAACCTAAAAAATAAGTGATGAGGCATTTATCCAGCAATGTGATTAATTACTTTTACCTTAAAATATGTTTACCATCACGTTATTAATAACATAAGATTAATTGATCTCTCATTGCTTCCTCAAGGTTGAATTTAAATTCAATTAAATGAGTCTCGCATCCATATATCCCAAGTTCTAAGACCTATTTTTCTATGTTTTATCATTCTATTCAAATAAATGACCAATTATATTATTTTTAGTACCAAAAAGCATATATAACCTAGACTTTTTAAAGAAAATGGACGTTAAATATTTAGATTTACGACAGAGATTTGTTTGAATTGAAGCATTGGAAGCATTTAACGAATGATTGCTTGCAAGGCTGTTAACAAGTGCGCAGTATTCTCCTCACAAAGTCTAGTATTTGCATTCGGTATTACATGTATTTTTTAAGGAGTTTGTAAAGTATTGACCAAACCTTCCAAATAATTGTCTTGTAGTTCTCTAGATGCGCAATAGTTACCCTGTTACGGCGGGCCCAGAGGGTAATAGAGATTAGAGCTATGCTACCGTACAGCACATTCCTGGCAGGTGATCCCCAATAGGAGCTCAGGGCGGAAGTTCTCACGGCTGCTTTCCAGTGCAGAATAGCCGCGAGAATGGGGAATTACCAGACGCTGACGAAGTAAGGGTCAGAGTTCTAGCTAATAGTTCTAGGATCCTTTCCAGTGGCTGGCGTGGCCATAGTAGTGGCGATCCACTCTCATCTAGACTAGTGGCTGGACAGAGAGCACGGATCGCTCTCCTACATATTTTTACAGGTGCTTACCAGTCATGGTTACATACATACATAGCATCACGCCTCATTCCCATAGGGGTAGGCAGGGACAACATCCTTCCACTTGCCACGATCCTTGCATATCTCCTTCGCTTCTTTCATTCTCATGAGATGCGGTCATGGTTGCTTCAGCAAATACCTGTATCAAACTAGCGGCTGTGAGCCGTCGGCCAGCTGTTACGAGTGTGGTGCCTCCTTAGACACAGCCCACCATACGGTAGCAGAATGTCCCGCCTGGGGTTCTCAGCGAGACTGTCATCTCGCTTAAAGAGGCACGGCAAAGCGAGAATGAATGCCGCCGAGGCCCTCCGGAAGGGGAGTAGGATACAGGAGGAGGAGATTCATACAACTCCTCCCCTTGTAAAATATCTGTAAACCGGCTGCAATCGAGGGGCCAAATATGAATGCCTCACCGAACCTCTGGCTCCCCACTCATAGTTGACGACGGTTATAGTGGGTATTGCGACTTTTTCCCCCTTGCGGAGTCCCACACTCCCAACTCCACAGTCGGAGTACGTAAATGCAATTCCTAGCACCAAAAGAAGAAAAGACGCGCAATAGTAACGACTGGAACGCGTATTGCTACCCAATCAGAGTGGGCGAGCGAGATAGCACTATATTTTGTTGTACGAGAAAGTAAGCTTTCTTATACCCCTACAATTTCCCACTTTCATGAAATGTATACCTTATAACAATAGCCTACATTAAAAGTACTGTTAAAATATGTCAGCCTTTAAAATCAAGCGATTCCTTCTATTCTCTGGATTTATTATTCCTGCTATCATTCTTTTGCTAAAATTAAAAAGAAAAATCTAACTATGACAGTCTCGTTGAACTCTGATCAATTTGGTGATTAGAAGGAAATAACATAAGCTAATAACACTATAGAGTTAGTTCTTTTACATAGGGTTTTCCAATAAGAGGTTTCATTTTGATATTTAAAAAAAACGAGTATATTTTATGAGAAATCAATGGATATTTATTTCATTGTAAAGAGAAAGGTATGCCATTAACGATGGAAAACGATATCAGCCAATTGGCCGCCACGGCTACAGTTGCAGCACCATATCCTTTTCATGAAATTTTCCATGACCAATTCGCACATTTGCGGCTGTATGTCCTTGATTTCGAATCGATAGTGGAGCATTGGCATAGACCTTATTAAAAAAGTCTAAAGGTGTTAAATCACAAGATCTCGGGGGCCAATTGTGATCACCTCTTCGAGAAATAACACGGCCAGGAAACTTTTCTTGCAAAATTGCGATTGTTTCGTTGCTTGTGTGGCACGTAGCGCCATCTTGTTGAAAATAAACGTCGTCCACATCAATACCTTCCAATTCCGGCTATAAAAAATCATTAATCATAGCTCGATAGCGCAATCCATTCACCGTAACAGTTGCACCAGCCTCATTTTCGAATAAGTAAGGTTGCATTTTTAGTAATGGCGTAGTTTTTACTTGTCAAATGTCAAAAGATGACAGCTTCAAAAGTGACAGCTGCCCAGATAGCGGGCAATTCAAAATGAAACGTTTTATTGGAAAACCCTTTATTTAAATTAGTAGCCAAAATGTAGACTAAGTACTAACAAATAAAACGTTTCTGTTTGTTATTGGTACTCCACAGCCTAATGCATAAAAAAATATTGTATATAAGTTACTTATGTATGTAACAATTTTAAATTGCATGTCTGTCTGTCCCTACATTTGTCCGTGCTAATATCCGAAACAGCTCAAAAGATTTTAATGGCAAATAAGTAATGTTAGAAGGGGTAATTTAGATTACCTTAATTTTAGAAAAATAGCATCAGAAATTACACGGGTAACACCGCGGGAAAGATCTTGTTGTTTATATATTAATAAAAGAATATAAAATATATAATAGATTTTTTTTCAATGGGAAGTGGTCCACGAGACAGGAGAGTGGCAACAGGACTTTTGCATTTGTTCCTGATGTCCCGGATGAATCCGACTGAGGATTCACGAAAGCGGGAGAGCGTGCGTAAATAGTCTCTTTCTTGTATCCTGCCTCTTTCAGCGGTGGGATGTAATGGAACGTAACTATGAAGCAAAGTTTCAGTTTAAAATATTTAATAACTACGAAGCAAGTTTCGTGTCCTTGGATAGTTATATATATATAATTGTTATATATCTTATGTAAACGATTGTAGAAACATATAAATGATTACCAGGTGCAGTAATATTTTATTATTTATTTATGTAATTAAAAGATGAAATGCATTTATGCAAGTATCTTTTACTTTATACTCAGTATATTTGTGTGCAATAAGAATAGATAAACATTTTAAATCGTTATATCGATGACTTAAATTAAATAATAGATATTCATATAACATAAAAATAAACAACATAGCATCACGCCTCATTCCCATAGGGGTAGGCAGAGGCAACATCCTTCCACTTGCCACGATCCTGGCATATCTCCTTCGTCTCTTTCATTCTCATCAAACCTTTTATACAAGTCCGTTGGTTTAGAGTACTCTTGATTTGGCCCTTAATTAAAATGTCCTGGATTTAATCCAAATCTTCCGCATTCACTTTTGACTCATAAATCCTTTTTGTCAGTCTCCCTTCGTTCATTCTCTCTACATGCCCAAACCATCTAAGCATACCTTTCTCAATTTTCACAAATTTCTCTTATCACACTTATTTCTTACTCTGTCACTCGGTTTCAATCCACTCTATACTTCTTAGCACTCTCATCTCTACCGCATTTATTTTACTCTTGTGCTTCTGCCATACCCAGCTTTTACTACCATACATAAGTGTTGGCATCAACACTCCAGCATGCACAGCCAGTCTAGCCCTTTGAGACACCATCTGGCTATTCATAAAGGGGTGCAGAGCACCATTTACCATATTCCCTGCATTCACTCTCCTTTCAATATCACTTTCACGTGTTCCATCTTTTGTAAATTTAGATCCCAAGTATACAAATTCTTTCACCTCTTCCACTTGTTCCCCATCTATCAAAATATTGCCATTCATCATAGATTCATCTCGTTCAAAAAGCATAACTTTCGTTTTGTTTACATTCACTTTCATTCCTTTCCCTTTCAAAGCTTCATTCATAATATTTAGCATCTCCTGTAGCTCATTAGCGGATGACGCAAGTATTACATAATCACATTATAAAAATATATCTATACTTTAATAAAAAAAAAACAATAAAAATACAATTACACACACCACTATATATTTGACACGACAAACATTCTTTTTTTTATTGTTAGTCTGTGGTCATATTGAGAACAGATTAATTATAAATTATTTTTAAACGTTGACAGAGTTTTTACTAAAAACACCGTTTACAGAAAAGTTTTATATCATTTATTAACATTGTGGGCGTTAGGATTGGCGATGAGTCAGGTTGTAGAGCAGTGACGTTCTTCTGAGAGGCTGTCATCTTTCAGGAGTCAATAAACAGTCAAAGGGAGGTTATGGCAGACGCTACTCCCTCTCGGCGGCGCAATTTTGCTCGCCTGCTCTCCCTCAACTATACTAAACCTTTAAGTCGGATTCATCCGGGGCGCCAAAACTGAATGCGTTAGCGGACATCTGGACCACAACACCTGGATGACGTGTTCGCAGGGTTTTATTGGGTATCCTGGTACGACCAGCGAGTCCCACACTGCCGGGTGTAAGTTTACACTTCATCCGGCGTGCATAAACCATTTCCCAGCGAAAAAAAAAAACATCATTTATTAAATTATCGAAGTATGTCAAATTTAATGAACAATCCTTTTTTTATATTTGACTTTCATATAATTTGTTGGAAAAAAAAGGCACATTAAAAGTGAAAGCCTTGACGAAATCTTTGATTATAGAAATATAGTTTTTGACAATAGAAACTTAAAAACTTTTACATTTCAAATTTAAGTTAATTTTAGTGTAATTTCGAAACCACTAATAACATGTTTAAATTAAAAATAAATGCTGCTACAACAACGTATAAAAGTGCGTGTGTACAAAGTACACATGTCAGAAGTGTAGCTTCTTTGGCAAACTAATTTTTAAGTCTTGTTTATATTTATACAAATCTAAAACTTAAGATTTCCAAGACTTAGAGGGAGGGAAAAAAGGAAATAAATATGTTAGTTAACTGTCGTTAAAATATAAAAAAAAATCGTATCGTCGTAAAAAAATATTTTATATTTTATGAAAAGTAGTGTATTAAATGACGATTGGCAAATTAAAATGCCACATATTATTTGTAAATATCAAAACTACCTAACCTTCAAACGAATTAGCATAAAAAACGCTGCACATCTTCGTGACGCTAATAACGTGTTTCACCCGTAAAAATTTTATCCTCGTGCGCCTAAAGAAGTTTCACTTCAAAAATTGTTCATTGTATTATGTTTTTATAATAATTTTTTATACATTCAGCCTTAAGTAATATAGATAAAGAAATTGAACTTATTATATTATTTATCTTTATAGGTAGATACCGTCGACCGATCGAAGTCCACATCTGGACATAGGTCTCACGTAATGACGTCCACAAGGTCTGATCTTGCGCCACCGGGCTCCAGCGGCTACCGGTGACCCTCGTTTATGTCGTCGGTCCACCTTATGGGGGTCTTCCTACACTGCGCCACCGGGTGCGGGCTCGCCACTCCAACACCTTCGGCTCTCAACGTCCATCGGTCCTTCGGACTACGTGCCCTGCCCATTGCCACTTCAGGTTCGCGATTCGTAGGGCTATATCGGTGACTTTTGGTTCTGCTACGGATCTCCTTATTTCTGATTCGATCACGTAACGAAACTCCGAGCATAGCCCTCTCCATCGCACGCTGAGTGACTCTGAGCTTCCGCACGAGGCCCATAGTCAGCGACGACGTCTCAGAACCGTATGCCATCACTGGCAACACGCACTGTTCGAAGAGCTTTGTCTTCAGACACTGAGGAATATTGGCGGAAAGGATCTGCCGTAATTTCCCGAACGCTGCCCAACCGAGTTTGATTCGGCGTTTAACCTCTTTGTCGAAATTGGACCTACCTAGCTGGACTATGTATCCCAGGTATGTGTCATCGCCGTCGCTTCAATCGATGGACGTTCACTGCTGGACATAGGTCACACGAAATGATGCCCACAAGGCCCGATCTTGTGCCGCCTGGCTACAGCGGCTACCGGCGATCCTCATTATATCGTCGGTCCACCTTGTGGGGGGGTATTCCTACACTATGTCGTCCGGTACGGGGTCACCATTCCAGCACCTTCCGGCCCCAACGTCCATCAGGTTGCCACTTCAGGTTCGCGATTCGTAGGGTTATGTCGGTGAGTTTAGTTCTGCTACGGATCTCCTCACTTCTGATTTGATCGCGTAGAGAAACTCCGAGCATAGCCCTCTCCATCGCACGCTGAGTGACTTTGAGCTTCCGAATGAGGCCCATAGTCAGCGACCACGTTTCCGATCCGTAGGTAAGCACTGGCAACACGCACTGTTCGAAGACTTTAGTCTTCAGGCACTGAGGGATATTGGCCAAAAACGCTGCCTAACCGATTTGGATTCGGCGGTTAACCTCTTTGTCGAAATTGGACCTACCTAGCTGGACTATGTATCCCAGGTATGTATATTCGTCTACAATTTCGAGTGCTGAGTTCTCAACGATGACTGGGTGGAGCGGAACATGGATATCGGACATAACTTTTGTCTTATCCATATTCATTTTTAGGCCCACCTGTTGAGAAGCTCTGCTGAGGTCATCGAGCATTGCGTTGAGATCTTCCAGAGTCTCTGCCATAATGACCACCACCAAATTGGCTTTATAGTAATCTTATTTAGTATTCTGTTTTAATATTCCTATCTATTGTTAAAGAATGCATTTGGATTTTGTAGATCTATTCGTTGTCTATGTAACTATTGTAATAAAACATAGTTTGATTAATAATAAATAAGTCAACTTTATATAAGAACACCGCCACTGATTATATGATGATATGCCATCAAATAAGATGGCAGCTAAGCGCTAATCACTCGTCAGATAAGGCAAATAACATACTCAGCATGATAAACAAGTCTACGAGCTCGGAAAAATATTAATGACATTGCATTTTATTTATATTTGGGCTTACGATAGTTTTTTCTATTAATTATAATAGATTTACTTAATATTAAATGATCCAATGATGATGAGTGTAACAGCGAGGGCCTGCAATCCCCACTGGAGTTAACCTTCATCTGGGTGTGGACAATACCAGAATACCCACTGAAACCCTGTGGAACCCTTTACATCCGTATGTTGAAAGCCAGATGTTTACTGACGCATTCAGTTCTGGCATTCCGGATAAAACCGACTTAATGGTTCCATTTTCAAAAATCATAATCAAAATATTCTTTATTCAAGTAGGCTCAAAAAGCACTTTAGCATCGTCATTAGTCTGTCCGTTGGTAACAAATCTACCACCGGTTCGGAAAGTTGAATCCGCTGAGAAGAAACCGGCAAGAAACTCAACGGTTACTCTTTTAAAGATAGTTTTGTATGCTAGAATATGTAATAATTTGCCTCTGTGAGCAACTGGAATCAAGTCCAAACACTTCTATCGATTGAGGTATCTTATTAGAAATGCGTATGCTCAACCCGACAAATGATTTCTGAACCTTCTTCACTCTGAAATATGGAATTACAAGTTTTTTTTTATTTCTTGTATTAAAATTGTATATTTCACTTTTCTGACTAAATAAATGTATATTATCACGGATATATAAGACATTATTAAATATATATTGCGACGGCACTGTGAGAATTGATGTTTCTTGAGATTTATTTATTTGGGTCTCGTGCTTTCTTAGAAAAGCACGAGACCCAAAAGTTCCTCAAGAAATGGGGAGCAAATAGCCCTTCTCCCAATTCCCTCCACTATTGCTACCTCCACGCAAAGAAACAGTAGCAACATCACGCTACTTAACACTAGTTTATACAACGTGTTACGAGACCGCTCCCGAGAACGAAGACAGACAATAGTACTAATGACACCTTTGAGGATGGGGCGGATTCATAGTGTTAGTACAGCTAAATGAGAGTACAGGTTCATAAAAAATACATTACTAAAAAAACCACCAAGAAAATCAAAAATCAGCTGACGCTTGGTTCAACGAACGCGCGCGGCAGTCGCCGGTTTACGTATTAAGCTGAGCATCCGTTGACCCGAGCGTCAGACCTTGTGTTTTCATTGTTGGTTTTAATAATGTATTTTTATCAAAAGCTCGTTTCATTTATCTATACTAACGTGATGGAGCGTAAATAATGCTAAACATTTTAAAAGTATGATTTATTTAATCAGAATTTTTCCGTTTCATCACCAAATTGTTTTAACCGATTTGGATATTTTTCTGATTTAAAGCGATAGATTTCGTTTTTATTTAAAAAAATACCTTTTCTTTACATTTAAGTGTATGCAGACGAAGCTTTGGGAATCATCTAGTGTTCATAAACAATATGTCCTTAATATTTGTTAACAGACGAACACATATACTAAAATTTACTAATGCAAATAGTATATTTGCTATGTTGACGGTACAAAACTGAGAATTCAATGTTATTATACAAATGAAGTGTAATTTGAAAATAGCTCATGTATTGATATGTTTTTTTACATTTTTTTGTTAAACACATATATTCAATGCGATTTCAATTACTTTAGGAAATCGAGGTAATAAAAAATATATTCGAGGAAGCTGTTTTAATGGACGCAATTAATTGATACTAAGCTAAAGCCAACCATGGCTTACTAAAGCCCAATCAAGAACTACTAAGGCTTTTATTTCTGCTTTTTTTATATTTAGACGGCCTCGCTGTCGCAGTGGTAGGAATTTAGGAAATTACATTTTATAATTTATCTGAGTCTAGTCCAGTTACCACCCTACCAGCAAAGACTTGACGCCAAGCAACGGATTGGATACCGGTACGATGCTGTGTAGAAACCATAAAATGCAAATTGCCTCTTACCAAGTTACAGTTCGTTCGCGTTAAGAATGCAGTGAGTGTTCATTCTAGTCTCGCTGATTGGTTAGGGGGCGCTTCCATCTTACATTACATGATTTACCCTCAGGTGTGATCAGTCAAACGTTAACTTATCAGTAATAAAAAAAGACATCCTTTTACGTTAATAAAAGCTTTAACTAGTATAGCTTATATTTTTTCTCTCTAAACTCAACTATCTTAAGACAATTGTCAGCAAACAAATTTCTTATTTTTGTGAGAAATGCAGCTTAAAATTTACCTTTAACCAAAGCTTATTTGACATTGAAATATCGTCAATATTGACTCAGCCGTTTCAGTGATTACTTGGAAATAAAAGTTATATTCCCGTAGGAAATTCGGATAAGATATTTACTTAAAAATCAGTAGTCTACAAGAAAAAATCCCGATGAAACAAATAGAGAGACTATTGTTTAAGAATTATTATATTGATACGCGTAAGTATCGTATAAACATTCAATTTATGTTGAACAACAGATTTCAAATTAAAATTCATTTAAAACCTGAGATTTTCAAATGTTTAAGCAGTGATTACTTAAATAAAACCACATTGCAAATATAAATGTCCACTTGCTCAGTAATTTAATGATTAAATTATACATTCAATTGTCATTTCCCATGGAATACAAAGGCGACACTAGAATTAATTTTATTTACATACGTAATACGTAGATATAGTTTTTACTATACGATTATCAGTTGGAACACTTCAAATTATAATTACTTAATATATCATTAAATTAAAGTTATTTAAAATGTATTTGACAATTAACTTTTAAACCAATGTTATTTTTAGTTTTTACCTACTACATCATTACTATTAATGGGTAGTAATACATTTATTATATGACACTTATATAACCTACAATAGCTTCCAATTAAATTACATTTTTATAATACCTTTGTTAGGATATCCATGGCCGAAGTTTTATTTAAAAAAAAAGAATGTCACAATATCACAACTGTCAAATTTCGGCGGGAAAATAATAAGTACGCAATGTACGCGCCGCGTTAACAGTCGCTTCAATACTGATGAAATTACTACGATGGTTATGTGCAGACGTGATTACTATATGCAATATTATAGTGTTGTGTTGTTTGTCTATTAGGTCGTTTGGAATAAAGTAACCCCAGTGCACGTGTAACTGGCGAATTAATAATACATGTAACTGGTAATGTTTATGTTGTTTTCATGGACGGACATCCTTTAAACTTTTGAAGGTCAAGCTATAGAAGCAAAAATTAGCTCGCGATTTCAACAAATTCAACGTCTCAACAAAAGTAAATACTTCAGAGACATATTCATTGACAATTGTTGTAGACTCATTGCTAATTTGATGGTTGTTTAACCTTGAAGTGTTTAAGTATATAGTATAATCATGACATAGCAGTTATAATAGATTTTACATGCATATATTATTTCCAGTTTCCTTAATAACTAAAACTAAATTTATTTCCAATGCAAACTAATTCATAACATCCCCATTATATAAATAACCATGGGTTCGCGTAAAAATTACTTTCCCGCCAATTTTTATGTTAGCAGAGTGAAAAAATGTAGATAAAAAATATTTTTACATCACTCAAATATTACTATATATATTTTTTACTATATCGTACAATAATAAGCTTGCTTTATATTTTTTAAATCATTAACAATTGTGTCCAGTTAAAAAGATAAAAAATTAGTTATAAATCGTATTATATTGTATGGTTGATATAAAATAGTAATGAATTAAACAAATAATTTATGCTTGTTATTTCATTATTTCTTTAAGAATATTATTAAATGCAATGAAATTTGTTCTGATATACCAAATTTTCAGAATAATTTTCTGTGAAAAGTCACATCAAAAATCAATAATCATTAATTTATTTGCTTTTGAATTTTTTATGAGATCTAACAATCGCAATAAACGTCGTAAATGTGCTACGAAGGCAAAGATCTATTAGTCGTCGCAAAGTATGACTCGGTCCTCTCCAAATATGTAAAAAATGGTCTATGTATACCGCCTTTCCGTTTTAATGCGTCGTTATACTATTGGATAAATAGGTAGTACTTTTGTACCTCTCTTATGAAACTGCACAACAAATGAATCATTTTTACTTTGTTCATTGGCATTAACTCAAAAATTAAATGACGTCCCGTATATTACGCGTTTGTACAATCAAATGCTGTCGAAATTCTGGTTTTGGGCCAAACTAAACTACCTCGCTGTTTGCTAGCAAAGGGCCTGGGTTCTAATTTGTCTGAGTCTGGACTGGTGGAAAGATTCGGCTGTAGCTATTTACCACCCTATAAGCAAAAACGTATCGCCAAACAAGGGATTTGTGTTATGGTACGATGCTGCGTAGAAACCATAATCATTGCCTTTCACTAGATTAGCGCGCTTCCATCTCAGTTTGTTTCACCACCATCAGATGTGGTCACAGTCAAGCGCTAACCTGTCAGCAATAAAAAGAAAACCTGTATACCCTCGGTCCACTGATGCCAGATGATGGGTCAAAACTCTTGCCCACTGTTTAATAGACATGAACATGTTTTCATTTATTGTTTATGTATATAAAAAATAAATAAATTTTATTTAACGTTATCAAAGTTGCAGGAAGTCGCCAGTCTAGTATATCGGGCACAGTTTATCAACTAAATGATAAGACCAATGTAAATACGAAATCATGACATAACGTAGAAACATTACAGATATTCAATTAATTTTTAGTATTATAAATGCAAAAATTCGTTGTCTATCTATGTGATAAATTTGATGAAAGTACATATAAAAACCTATCATTTATCATGTTCATAGATATAGAGATATAATTCGTCATCTACTATTAGTTATAGTAGGAGTGTATATATAGAGATACATATGATTATCAGAAGTCTCAAGTTCCATTACCATGAAGGCAAATTTCTTATTGTATTTTCCAATAAGTCAGGTCTGGACTGGCTTCGGCCGTCTTAAACTCTACTATCACATTCGATTAAGTAAAATAAAAACAAATGATTATTGTTTTTTCTAAACCACTGCCCTACACTAATGTTAAAATGTATGTACACTTTCAGAAAACTAAACCAAAAAACTTCTACTAATGTTATTTGAATCACCCATTAACCAAGACCAGACCATTAACATTAGATGTTTCAACAGTCTTTCCTCACCTTAAAACCCTGTGCTCCTAATGCCCTCAATCAATCAATAAAACGGAGGAACAATATTGCTACTAGATGCTAATATTCTGTGAAGATGTACTTCCTCAGTCAAATAAAATATGGATACCGTCGTCATCATCGCTTCATCTAATGGGCATCTATTACTGGACTTAGATATTGCTTAATGACGCCCAAAATCTCCGATTTTTGAACCCTCGGGCCATCAAATTTCAACGGGTTCGAAGGACCAAAAGATGTTAAAATATTGGTCCTTCGAATCCACTGCCATTTCAGCTTCGCGATTCGGTGGGATATGTTGGTGGCTTCAGTTTTTATACGGATCGCCTCATTCACAATTTGATCGCAAAGAGAAAGCATCTCCGTCATCCATGGCACATGGTTTCTCTTGTAACATGTACTCCTATCATGCACTAATAACATACACTGTTCCAATACTTTGGTCTTTAGATACTGAGGATATGTGGATAAATAATAATCTACCGTAACATTCCACTTAAATATTATTTTGCAGTCAATTAGTTCCTTTTAGACTATTAAGTCCAAGCGTTGGATAGTAAGGATTAAGAAATATCAACATTATTTAATGTGACACTGCACTGGACAAACAAACATAAACCTTTTAAGAGTTTACCATCTACCACCACATACTACTTAAAATTTAGTAAGTAAAAATTAAAGCACATGCTGTCTATTTCAATTAAAGCCAAATGACTGAAACCTGTTATTTACAAAAACAATCTATTCACTAAATAAAATAACATATATTTAGGAGTAAAATTTTGTTTGTTAACATTTCAACTCAATTATAGGAAATATAGAATAATGATAGGATATTCGTATTAATTACATAAAAAATAATAAATAAATTAAATGTATTTTATAGAAAAAAAGTACTTTAAAATTTTAGTTATATTGAATATTTTTATTGCTGTAAATTTAAAAAATCATTGGTTTCTTTTATACACGCATACCCACTTGCGAAGGTCAAAGAAATGCAATAGTACAAATCTAAATTAATATTATAGAGATGAAACATTTGTGTTTTTGTAAGTATGGTTGTAACATTTTCACCCAAAAACTACTGGGCCGATTTCAACAATTTGTTCACCATTAGAAGGCTGCATTTTTACTAAGATTGTATTATTGAGATCCCTAAGAAAAATGTATTAGTGTATCCCAAGGTGTGGAAAAAATCAGTTATCACATGCCCTGAGAAAATGATTAAAGATACAACAAAACATGTTCTACAATATTATAGAATGTATTAATATCTACAAATGAGTCTGCGATACCTTACATCCAACTACTGTAGTTATGCCACTATAACATTTACATTTTAAAAGTTAATAAATGATCATAAACCTATCCGTCTTCGCTGTTATCTTATTTTGGATGATGTAAAAATATATTGATCAAATCAATTTTGCAATAGATAACATTTTTACATCAGCCAAATTTATGCATATCATGCTTTATGAAATACTATGATACTAGATATAACTATCTATCAGTTTTAGTTTTTTAATAATTTCCATAATAATCTCTAAGCTCCTTTTAAAAGCAAACCTATTATCCCATTAAATTGTAGGAAGAGCTATTATTTAGGGGTCTTTTGCAATGCAATATGTAAGAAAACAGTGCATGAGGGTAATTTTTTTATTAAGTTATACTACATTGTTTGAAGGATAAGTTAGTCCTAATGAATTTCTGATCTTTCCTTCCATAAATGATAAGGAATCAGCTGCTTTTAGTGGGTATTCTAGTACTACCAGTGAGTCCTACCCTGCCTGTCTGTTATCTAAACTGGTTGTGTAAATGTATTTCCCTGCAACCATAAAAAAGACCCAGGATTTGCATGATTATTGTTGTCTATAAGCATACTTGTACACATAATTAAATGATGAATAATTATTCTTGTGCATTAATCAAATGATGCAAGGGGTATAAGATTAAATAAATTACATAAATATACTTTGTACTTTGTATAAAAAATAAAATGTTGAAATGTTTACAACAAACAAAACTTAAATGATGTATATTGAAAATCAATTTAGAATTTCTTTGTTAAGCCACAAACAAATAATTTACAAATTAATCCAAAATGAAATAGTTCTGATTGTTCTTACCGCAGGTTTCAGCCTGTTGTCATCTGCCTGCAATTTTAATATGTTCTTTATCTTTTACATATTCTGGATTTAGGCAGATAATAAAATTTAGTATTACAATTTTCATTCAATTATAATTAAAAATGGTTTTTTGGATTCTGTACAAACTGTTCAACACCCCGTCTTTAATGTTTATAATGCTTTTATTAATAATAAAAAGATATTGTCAAGTAATGCAAAGCAATTATATATTAATGATGAATATTTTATGTGTTAGTCAATACAATTAAACACAAATATAATTTTTCTATAGAGTTGTTTGTTTCAATTAGAAATACTTTAAATTCTCACACAATTATATTAAAATATACTCAATATTTTAATATAATTGTGTGAGAATTTAAACTTAAATAACACTTTCATTGATTAATTAACAGGTACCCATCCAAAACGGCTCAAATTCTATTCTAACTTATCCTAGTTCATGAATCTAATTTGAACAAATTAATAAATGTGAAATGTGAAGATGTACTCTCTCTAGTATGATAAAAATTAAACACTATATTCCTTTATCAATGATTTTATTGTAAGTTAATGATAATCGATTATGATAATCAAAAGTTGACCCCATAAATGACCTCTGTTATCGACAAGGTCGGCTTGATAAACTATAGTAACACATAGAAAACTGCAAGATAACGCCATACATAGTTCAAGCGTGTAATGGAGATAAGAATTATTACCTTTGTCCTCGCTTCTCTGTTATCAGCCATTGCGTAACTTGCAAAGCTATATAAATTCACAAACAAATGGATAGTTTCCGTAATTACCGACGCCGAGTTTATATAATTTGACAATGTTAAGGTATGTCAATGTCATACATCACATGTCAATGACATTTGACAAGTGTCGTAGTATAATTTTGATATTTGATCAAAAAATTGAGTGTTGATTCTGTCTTTTCATTTAAAAAAAAAGTTTTTATAATGCGTATGAAAAAATATGTGTAAAGTTATCTACACAATATATAAAATAAAACCATATTACAAAATTTAATATCGTATAAGCCAAAATAGTTTCAATTCACACTTTTTGAACTGATCCGTTACGTAACGTATTACGGTGACAGTCCGTCTGGCTTCAGTCAAGCTCATCCTCTCTCACTCTAACCCAGCGCTAACAGCGCTTGCCGTATTTCGGTTAGACTAAGTATTAAAAATATTTTATTAATAAATAAACTCTGCTTACATTATTATATAACAAACATAAAATTTTAATAACCTAAGCCTTTCTCAAGTTAAACAATAACAAATAGTTAGAATTAGTTATCACTTCTGTCGAACGTCCCGAGATGCACACGTTTTTCTATTTTGATGTCTAACTAAAATATTTTAGTCTTTAATGAATAATAAAAATATTTATTTATATATTCATAGGTATTGAGTTTATTGTGGATGCACAGGAACCATTTAGATTTCAATTTTAATTCGTTTTTTTAAAATCATTGTTCTTTGTAGTTTTTATTTTTATATAATCGTAAGAAAGTTGTATGCGTAATAACATATTTTTTTACAAAGTGGCATAGTCACATTAAGTTCTGTCTAGCTTCATTGTTTTTGTAGTGCCACCTGCTTTCTTTCACTTAGTTTCCTTTATCCAAAGGTTATCTGTGGAGAGATTACTTATGCAATAAAACCTTTGCATGATGTGGTTCCTAAACTAACATTTAACTTTTCCTATAATTTTTATAATGTTGTGTGTGCAATAAAGTATTTATCAATGGTAATTCCTGCGATCGCGTCGTCGATAATCTTTTTGATACGATGCGATTATAATTTCTATAACTCAACTTATAACCGATTTCACCAACCTCCCCAAACGTTAATGTGTCCTCTAAATACATTTAGGGGCCAGTTGTTGGTATTCGTTCTGTAGGTAAGGAGTCTCCCAACTTTATGATGGTTTAATGCATGTTGAGGAAATCGAACATGTTTTTAAATGCGCCATTTTAAAATTGATAGTAATTTAAGAATATGACTGAGCAGTCTCATGTAAGAAAACAAATAACCTTTGATAACATGTTTATTAAATGTTCAACAATTGCTATTTACAAGATATTTATATATTTCCATGATTTAATATGTATTTTACATACATAATCACTTCACGTAATATAATACCGCATTTACACAACATATTATATGATAATTGCACTGGTCACCCGTGTTCGACTAGTTTTAGTACTAGAGTTTTTAAAAATTAATACTGTTTTATATTAAAACTACGTCACCTTCAAAGAAATAAGCATAAAAAACGCTGCACATCTTCGTGACGCTAATCACGCGTTTCATCCGTAAAAAATTTACCCTTATGCGCCTAAAAAAGTTTTATTTCTGTATAATAAAACAAAACCGTTGTGTTTAATTGACCTAAATTTAGCAAAGTGACACTGCTCACGATGGAGACGCTTACTAAGAACGGATTTCTCCACCAGAGGAACTATAAGAGTGAAACCGTGGAAAACAGCTAAGTCATTACTATAATCGCGTATGCACATCACTACAATCTTTACTTTCTCTCCGAATTAAAAACGCACTCGTAATACTTATAAGGAGAGAAGAAAAAGCTAAGAACAAGCTCGCTCCACCTATGAGATAAGGAAACAATCTGCTTTGTAAATGACATCGCTCAGCATCGAACCAGGAGCATGTGCTAACTGTAAAAAGAGAAATACAATAATTTTTTGACAAATTTCTTCCAAATGATTTCACTATATGACTTACGATGAATAACAATATTTTGACAGATGGAGAACCAGTGGAAGATGTGAAAGAATTTGTATATTTGGGATCTAAATTTACAAAAGATGGAACATGTGGAAGCGATATTGAAGGGAGAGTGACTGCAGGAAATATGGTAAATGGTGATCTGTATGCTTTTATGAATAGCCAGATGGTGTCTCAAAGGGCTAGACTGGCTGTGCATGCTGGAGTGTTGGTGCCAACACTTATGTATGATAGTGAAAATTGGGTATGGCAGAAGAAGCATAACAGTAAAATAAATGCGTTAAAGATAAGAGAACGTTGTGGTATAAAAGAAGTTGTAGTGACTAAAGTTGAGAAAGGTATGTTTAGATGGTTTGGGCACGTGGAGAGAATGAATGAGAGAGGAGACTGACAAAAGGATATTTGAGTCAAGAGGGAATGGGAAAGTTGATAGGGGAAGACCAAGGCGAACGTTCCTGGACCAAATCCAAAACATTTTAAACAAGGGTCAGGTCAAGAGTATTCTGAACCGACGAACTTGTCTAAAAGGTATAAGGAGAATGAAAGAAGCGACGAGATATGCAGGGATCGTGGCAAGTGGAAGGACGTGGTCTTTGCCTACCCGAAGGGAATAAGGTGTGGTGCTATGTGTGTATATAATTTCTTACAAGTAGCGGACAAAACTTCAGTTTGCATCTAATATGCAGCTTAGAGTCAGCGAGCCAACAACTATTTGCCCTTGAGTTTACATTCAATTGACAAATCAGAGTTAGGTTGCCAACTACCATTTCATTAAGAGTTTAGGATTCAATTTGCGGCTCAGAATCAGCGAGCCAATAACTATTTGCTTTTGAGTTTACATTCAATTGACAAATCAGAGTTAGGTTGCCAACTACCATTTCATTAAGAGTTTAGGATTCAATTTGCGGCTCAGAATCAGCGAGCCAATAACTATTTGCTTTTGAGTTTACATTCAATTGACAAATCAGAGTTAGGTTGCCAACTACCATTTCATTAAGAGTTTAGGATTCAATTTGCGGCTCAGAATCAGCGAGCCAATAACTATTTGCTTTTGAGTTTACATTCAATTGACAAATCAGAGTTAGGTTGCCAACTACCATTTCATTAAGAGTTTAGGATTCAATTTGCGGCTCAGAATCAGCGAGCCAACAACTATTTGCCTTTGAGTTTACATTCAATTGACAAATCAGAGTTCGGTTGCCGACTACCATTTCATTAAGAGTTTACGATTCAATTTGCAGCTCAGAATCAGCGAGCCAACAACTATTTGCCTTTGAGTTTACATTCAATTGACAAATCAGAGTTCGGTTGCCGACTACCATTTCATTAAGAGTTTAGGATTCAATTTGCAGCTCAGAATCAGCGAGCCAACAACTATTTGCCTTTGAGTTTACATTCAATTGACAAATCAGAGTTCGGTTGCCGACTACCATTTCATTAAGAGTTTAGGATTCAATTTGCAGCTCAGAATCAGCGAGCCAACAACTATTTGCCTTTGAGTTTACATTCAATTGACAAATCAGAGTTCGGTTGCCGACTACCATTTCATTAAGAGTTTAGGATTCAATTTGCAGCTCAGAATCAGCGAGCCAACAACTATTTGCCTTTGAGTTTACATTCAATTGACAAATCAGAGTTCGGTTGCCGACTACCATTTCATTAAGAGTTTAGGATTCAATTTGCAGCTCAGAATCAGCGAGCCAACAACTATTTGCCTTTGAGTTTACATTCAATTGACAAATCAGAGTTCGGTTGCCGACTACCATTTCATTAAGAGTTTAGGATTCAATTTGCAGCTCAGAATCAGCGAGCCAACAACTATTTGCCTTTGAGTTTACATTCAATTGACAAATCAGAGTTCGGTTGCCGACTACCATTTCATTAAGAGTTTAGGATTCAATTTGCAGCTCAGAATCAGCGAGCCAACAACTATTTGCCTTTGAGTTTACATTCAATTGACAAATCAGAGTTCGGTTGCCGACTACCATTTCATTAAGAGTTTAGGATTCAATTTGCAGCTCAGAATCAGCGAGCCAACAACTATTTGCCTTTGAGTTTACATTCAATTGACAAATCAGAGTTCGGTTGCCGACTACCATTTCATTAAGAGTTTAGGATTCAATTTGCAGCTCAGAATCAGCGAGCCAACAACTATTTGCCTTTGAGTTTACATTCAATTGACAAATCAGAGTTCGGTTGCCGACTACCATTTCATTAAGAGTTTAGGATTCAATTTGCAGCTCAGAATCAGCGAGCCAACAACTATTTGCCTTTGAGTTTACATTCAATTGACAAATCAGAGTTCGGTTGCCGACTACCATTTCATTAAGAGTTTAGGATTCAATTTGCAGCTCAGAATCAGCGAGCCAACAACTATTTGCCTTTGAGTTTACATTCAATTGACAAATCAGAGTTCGGTTGCCGACTACCATTTCATTAAGAGTTTAGGATTCAATTTGCAGCTCAGAATCAGCGAGCCAACAACTATTTGCCTTTGAGTTTACATTCAATTGACAAATCAGAGTTCGGTTGCCGACTACCATTTCATTAAGAGTTTAGGATTCAATTTGCAGCTCAGAATCAGCGAGCCAACAACTATTTGCCTTTGAGTTTACATTCAATTGACAAATCAGAGTTCGGTTGCCGACTACCATTTCATTAAGAGTTTAGGATTCAATTTGCAGCTCAGAATCAGCGAGCCAACAACTATTTGCCTTTGAGTTTACATTCAATTGACAAATCAGAGTTCGGTTGCCGACTACCATTTCATTAAGAGTTTAGGATTCAATTTGCAGCTCAGAATCAGCGAGCCAACAACTATTTGCCTTTGAGTTTACATTCAATTGACAAATCAGAGTTCGGTTGCCAACTACCATTTCATTAAGAGTTTAGGATTCAATTTGCAGCCCAGTGTCAGCTAGCTTACGATTATTTGCCTATGAATTTGCATCAAATTTGGCGCTCTGAGTCAGCTATTCAACAACTATTTATCTATGACTTACCACTGAATTTACAGATCAAACAAAAGGCCGCTACGCATTTACATAACGAAACCGTAGCATAATTGGTTTCCTTATGCGACTACCCTCCAAAAAACCTAATAGTCAAAATCATGAATTTGAAGCTCTTGATAAAGACATTCTGAAACTATATAATTTGTTATTCATGTTATTATTTCTTTTTAATTTTTGTTTTTAAATATGAAGTCATACCTCGTATTCCAAGAAATATGAAGTGCCCGCATACGAACGTCAATACGGCAACCATGGACCAAGCCATCCCCATCACCACGGACTTATCCCTGGGGTCCACCACACGTAATAACAGGAATCCTTGCGATTGAAATGTCAACACTGAAAAATATCACGTTATCTGTAACTCGTTCATTCGAGTATGTTCAACACCAAAACAATCTTTATTCAAGTGTGCTCAATACAAAACTTTTTTATTTATTGAAGTACATTCATATAAAAATGTTATTTATTCAACTGTGCCCAATACAAAAAATATCCTTTACTCAAGTACAATCTTACCAAAATGTTATTTATTCAACTGTGCCCAATACAAAAGATATCCTTTATTCAAGTACAATCTTACCAAAATATTATTTATTCAACTGTGCCCAATACAAAAATATTCTTTCTTCAAGTGTACTCAATACAAAAATATTCATTATTCAAGTGTACTCAATACAAAAAATATCCTTTATTCAAGTACAATCTTACCAAAATGTTATTTATTCAACTGTGCCCAATACCAAAAATGTCTATATTCAAGTGTACTCAATACAAAAATTTTCTTTATTCAAGTGTGCTTAATACAAAAATATTCTTTATTCAAATGTGTTCAATACAAAAATATTCTTTCTTCAAGTGTACTCAATACAAAAATATTCATTATTCAAGTGTACTCAATACAAAAAATATCCTTTATACAAGTACAATCTTACCAAAATGTTATTTATTCAACTGTGCCCAATACAAAAATATTCTTTATTCAAGTGTACTAAATACAAAAATTTTCTTTATTCAAGTGTGCTAAATACAAAAACATTCTTAATTCAAATGTGTTCAATACGAAAATATTCTTTATTCAAGTGTGTTCAATACATTTTTTTACCTAAGTGTGCTAAATACAAAGCTATTCTTTATACAAGTGTGCTCAATACAAAAATATTCCTTATTCAAGTGTGAACGATACCGAGACATTCTTTATTCAAGCAAGTGTTTTGGCTCGCCATCAATCTATCGATTGGTAACGAACCAGATTGAAAAGTTGGATGAAGAAACCGGCAAAAAACTCAGTAATTATTCCTTTAAGCATATTTTTATATAAATATATTGTATGTACAACTAGCAACACGTCCATACCCTCATATATTGTAACCAAACCATCTCTGCGCATTATATTGTGTCCTGTTTAGGGCACATGGGACGACATCAGTCTATAACGGACATAAGGACAAACGATTTTTGTATTTTATATATCCACTAGCGGCCCGACCCGGCTTCGCACGGGTAGACATAAATAGGTACAAATACTTAAGTTATAAGCATGATAATTAAAACGACCATGAATTGGCAAATATTATGAAAAAGTGTGATGCCTAATACTAAAACTAAGTAGCTCTGAAAAGAACTTTTTAAGTGAAGCATAAAAATGTTGCTTGCGTCCACTGCGTAAGGTAACCTAGTTCATAATGGTGCACCCCCTTCTCCCGCACTGCCCCTCTCTCTTCGAGTTAGTATTTTGATTTTAATTTCATGATATCTTTTGAATGGAATATCCGATTTCAATAATTCAAAAAGTAATCATCAGGTATTGAGACAGTCTTGAATATTAACTTATTTATTTGAATAAAAATATGTAAATGGTATGGATAACACGGTCTGATTTTGATCGGCATTTCTATCAATTTGGTTAATGTAAAAAAGTAATTATAGTGACGTAACTACAATAGTTAGACATATGGTCTCGCAAAGTTTTTTGTAGATATTGACATATTCTATAATATTGTCGAACATTTTTTTGTCCTATCATTAATACTATTCAGAGCGTATGCGATGAAAGACATTTTATGGCTAATTTTTTTACACCTTCAGTGGGTTTTAATAGGAATTTCTAAAGATTTCTATAGTAATCTAGTACCATGTTACTCAGTGATAATGTAGCTTCCTAATGAAAAAAGAATTATTAAAATCGATCCAGTACTTTTAGAGTTTATTCGTTACATACAAAAATACAAATCTTTCCTCTTTATAATATTAGTGTAGATATAGATGTGAAAATATGGCAATGTATGGCTCTTACATGTAAAGGTCACAAGAATGAAGATAAATATGCTGTGCAAATGGTGAGATTGCTTGCACAAGAGGTCGCTGCAAGCGCCAACCACAGCACGACCACTGACAGCGCAAGAGCAGTTTTTATACGCCCTGATAAAATAAAAATCACACTTAATTTAAATACATGAATGTTTCATGTTTGCACGAACTATTTTTGCGTAAATTATTGCTTGGCATTTAAAATCTCTACTAAACATGTTTATGTCACAGTGACGTCAAATTGACATAAGATATGAGTCACATAAGGCATTATTTCCTGAAGTAATACTTACGTCAAACATTACGCGTATAGATGATAAACATATGATGTAACGAGGTCAATAAACTCATCATTACGTCATTTCTATGTCATTATTACATACAATGTCATTTTANCATAATGGTGCACCCCCTTCTCCCGCATTGCCCCTCTCTCGTCGAGTTTGTATTTTTATTTTAATTTCATGATATCATTTGAATGGAATATCCGATTTCAATAATTCAAAAAGTAATCATCAGGTATTGAGACAGTCTTGAATATTAACTTATTTATTTGAATAAAAATATGTAAATGGTATGGATAACACGGTCTGATTTTGATCGGCATTTCTATCAATTTGGTTAATGTAAAAAAGTAATTATAGTGACGTAACTACAATAGTTAGACATATGGTCTCGCAAAGTTTTTTGTAGATATTGACATATTCTATAATATTGTCGAACATTTTTTTGTCCTATCATTAATACTATTCAGAGCGTATGCGATGAAAGACATTTTATGGCTAATTTTTTTACACCTTCAGTGGGTTTTAATAGGAATTTCTAAAGATTTCTATAGTAATCTAGTACCATGTTACTCAGTGATAATGTAGCTTCCTAATGAAAAAAGAATTATTAAAATCGATCCAGTACTTTTAGAGTTTATTCGTTACATACAAAAATACAAATCTTTCCTCTTTATAATATTAGTGTAGATATAGATGTGAAAATATGGCAATGTATGGCTCTTACATGTAAAGGTCACAAGAATGAAGATAAATATGCTGTGCAAATGGTGAGATTGCTTGCACAAGAGGTCGCTGCAAGCGCCAACCACAGCACGACCACTGACAGCGCAAGAGCAGTTTTTATACGCCCTGATAAAATAAAAATCACACTTAATTTAAATACATGAATGTTTCATGTTTGCACGAACTATTTTTGCGTAAATTATTGCTTGGCATTTAAAATCTCTACTAAACATGTTTATGTCACAGTGACGTCAAATTGACATAAGATATGAGTCACATAAGGCATTATTTCCTGAAGTAATACTTACGTCAAACATTACGCGTATAGATGATAAACATATGATGTAACGAGGTCAATAAACTCATCATTACGTCATTTCTATGTCATTATTACATACAATGTCATTTTAAGGTCATGCCAACCTATCAACACAGGGTAGTCTCTTTCTCTTTCTCTGTTCATTTTCCCATTGGTGGGATTCGATATCTAATATGAAATAGATGAGCTTTTAGAAGTAGACTTAAAAGGGTACCAATGCAATTTTCTTTGAAATTCAATCATGTTTTAAGGAAATAATACCAATAAAGTTTCAATCGTCCGTTTTCCGGTGAAGATAACTTACAAGTAACATTATAAAATCGTAACCGATAAGGTAAGTAACAGCCCATTGATGTCTTGCTACTGGGCATAGGTCTCCTTAATCATAGGAGAGAAGGTTTACAAAGCATAATCCACCACGCTGCTGTATTGCGGGTTGACAGGCATAGTACACAATGGAGAGCAGTGGCCTCGTTTTGCGAATCTATTACTTCGCTGAGTTCACAGCGGGACTATCCCAGAGTATCAGGGTAGATTGCGTCAACCGATCCTCTCGTACTCCACTAAAGGATAGGGAGGGTATCGCTGGGTTTAAGTGGTGTATTCTGGCTTACTGCCAGTGAGTCCCACACTCCCGTTTAGATTTTGTATGAACGGGGTGCGTAAGGACATTTTCCAGCGTTAAAAAAACATCGCGCAGTACACTAGAGCACTTTCTATTCCATCACTCTCATAGTGGGATGTGACAGCTATCCGACACTCGTGGAGAGAGATCAGGTGCAGGACCGACGGCTTAACGTGATATCCGAGGCGTGGGAGTGGAGCACAACCGACAATTTAGGGCATATATTAAGGAACCCATGTCCTCATGTCTGTAGACGAACCAGTTAACCAGTAGACTGACGAGGCAGTCGTAACCGGTACAAACCGGTCGTACCATTTTGATTGCCTATAAATTTGTTCAAATTTTCTTTGAACAAATTTATTTAATAATAAGTATTGTTTCCATAAAAAAGTTTATTTGGTTTTTACGTATTTCTTTCATTGTGATAGAAAAAATATATGGGCTAAATGGTGACTGCGATTCGCTATGTAACTTTCAACTCTTTTTTCATGACATCCTGCCACATATCAGGCTGTATTTATTCAATTTCGTAACCAATAGTCTTTAAGATGTTGAATCGTATGGGGTTTAGTCAGACAACCATTTGGTTTTAAAGAACCCCATAAGAAAAAGTCTATTAATCTGGCTGGCCATGTTCAACCGCCATTTTGTGAAATTAGTCTTCGTGGAAAAACGTCATTCAATCATTGAATTGTTGAACGGGCTGTGTGTGCTGTGGCTCCATTGTGCTGACACCACATGTTCTTTAATCCTTACACATTTCGAGCACAAACAAAAATTTCCAATCATGTCTTGGTAACGTTTGGCAGTAACAGTAACTTCAACATCTTGTTCATTTTCAAAAAAATAGGGACCACTGTCTCCATCATGAATACCACACCACAAATAAACTTTTTATGAAAACCAAACCTACTTAACCAAAATGGTAGCGGGTTTTTTACCCCACCCTGTATATCAGGACAGGAAATTTAGAGCGCCTGTTTTAAAGATTCTATTCTCTGAATTAGACAAATAATTGCTGTAAAATATAATCAGGCGCACTATGCTCAGTGGGAAATGAATAAGACACGGCTGAGTATATATATTGATGGCCTCACTGGAGCAACGTCTCGAGTACAGGCTATGCTAACAGAGATGTTGGGTTCGGTTCGCGATAAGGCAAATTTAGGACATTACATTTTGATAATTTATTCAATGATACAAAACTTCTCAGTAAGCGATATTTTTTATGAAAGCTCTTTTTAGATAGATATCCTTCACAAACAATATTAATCTATTCTCAATATGACCTCAAACTTATACTTGTGTGTAATGGCTTTTTTCATTGATCTAATGTATTTTATAACTAAAAAAAAATAAAATATATTCAACATTTAAAAAATATATTCATTCTACCCTCCTTATCTATAAAAACTAGAAGTGTGTGAAATTTCATACTCCAGAGGATTTTTTTTTAAAAATGAGTACAAAGTTTTAGTGTTTTAGTGTTAGAAGTTATAGTAATTTTCATTGTATTTCATATAGGATGATATGCAAAATTAGTTTATATTTAAACTATACAATTCTCACCTAATTCCTTGGACAAATTCAGAACCCCCACAACCAGCTTGACATGGAGACAAATAAGTGACCATATCACCCACATCGCAAACCGGTTCAAACTCCTGCATACGAGGTTTACACCTAAAAAATTGTGAAGGTTTTCACGACCTCGAGCTGAATTATAATATATCAAGTGTCTCAAAAGAAATTTAGCTTACTGCGTGCACGCAACGTATCCGAAGGACGCGGGGGTTATGTCAATCGGTAGCCTGGCTTCGGAACAGACCACGCTTTGTGCGTACCAAAGTTAGAGTATAGCGCGTAGAAAATTCAGCACTATTCGAAGTTTTTGCGACTTGAATGCTCAGCAATGGGTTAAACAGTTTGAAGAGACTGTTACAACGCTGGATAAATCCAAATCTGGGTGACCTAGGTCTACGGCTTACTTTGTTTTTAAATCGATCCACTATATATATAAAATTACTTTTGAGACACTCTGTATATACAATGTAACGCCGTAATACAAAAACTGTTGAAACATAAATCTTGTGTGCAATTCCCACGTGATAGAAGTTAAAACTTCAAAATTGATGTCTTTAAAATAATGTGACGGATGTAAAAAGTCAGGAAGAGGATAATTGTTAGTTTTAGTAATGATTTAATATTAACTCCCACTATGCCTTAATGTTATACTTTGATCGAGTGGTGAGGAATAAGCTGTGGTCAACCTTATCTACGTATGGGGTAAGCGGTTGTCTGATTCAAGCATTGAAGTCTCTCTATGAGGGTTCTAGTTCTTGTGTCAGAATAAACGGGGCGTACACGGAGTGGTCTCCTGTCGAAGCAGGTGTTCGACAGGGATATGTTGAGTCACCGTGGCTGTTTAACCTGTTCATGGATAATTGTTTGACAGATTTAAAAGAAATATATTTAATATATAAAAATTAAATATATAATACATACATACAAAGCATCACGCCTCATTCCCATAGGGGTAGGCAGAGAGCAAGTCCTTCCGCTTGCCACGATCCTTGCATATCTCCTTCGCTTCTTCCATTCTCATTAAACCTTTCATACAAGTTCGTCGGTTTAGAGTACTCTTGACCTGGCTCTTATTTAAAATGTCCTGGATTTGATCCAGGAACGTTCGCCTTGGTCTTCCCCTTCTAACTTTTGCATTCATGAAAATGAATCCTTTCACTCATGAATCCTTTTTGTCAGTCTCCTTTTATTCATTCTCTCTACATGCCCAAACCATCTAAGCATAGCATTCTCAATTTTAGTCACTACATCTTCTTTTACGCCACAACGTTCTCTTATCACACTATTTCTTACTCTGTCACTCAGTTTTAATCCACTCATGCTTCTCAACGCTCTCATCTCTACCGCATTTATTTTACTTTTGTGATTCTTCTGCCATACCCAACTTTCACTACCATACATAAGTGTTGGCACCAACACTCCAGCATGCACTGCCAGTCTAGCCCTTTGAGA
>JACTOM010000770.1:200376-240705 GCA_015832385.1 Elymnias hypermnestra
CTCTTGCGAAGACTTGCCGGTTCAGGATTAATGAAAATGCCACCAGATTCTTCACTCCAACGCTCCGCTGTCTACTTGTCACCAGACGAGTATTTAAGTACCGAACTGTTGTTCAGCAGGAATGTTGTTGTTTATTTTTTTTTTTTCGAACTGTGTTTAGCTGTTAGCCCTACTGGCTTTTACAGCGTAACCGGGAGGAGGACGGGCTCTTAAGGAGGCCGCCACATTTCGAGTGCGAGCCCTGAAAAGGGCTCGCTCTCCGGGGAAACGCCGCTCCAAGGGCGTCTCCTGCGAGACCGAGCCTCGGCTTGGAGCGACGTTATCGCTGAAACATCACCTGAAAAGGAAGAATCAGAAGCGCCCCCGGGAACGTGGGTGAAGTCCACGTCCGGGTGACGTCAGAAATCGGGGACCTCGACTCCGCCGGCGGAATCGCTGTGTATCGCTTGTGTATGTGTCTGTCCCTACCTGGTAAGGTAGATTGTCGATAGTTATCGTATCGTCGGGGTCGTTAAGGACATATTTAGGCCGTCTCTTCCTAGGCGGAACGTTAAGACGGATCCTATAAGAGGACGCGTTAACCACTAGTGGGTTCCTATGATTTATGGCTCTCTCGAAATAATTTTCGGAGAGCTCTTTAAAATGACTCTTTATCGTGGGGAGTTCTAAGTCCCTATGTAGATCGACGTTTCGGACGTACCAGGGGCATCCCGTGGCCATCCTCATGAATCTATTTTGCAGCGTCTGCAGACGGGCCAGCCTATAGGCTGGCACGTGTGCGAAGACGATGCTGGCGTACGATATGATGGGGCGGATGCAAGTTTTGTAGAGTGTCACCTTGTGGCGAAGTGACATTTTACTTTTCTTGCAGATGAGAGGGGATAATCTACCAAGCACAAACGCGGCTCTGCCACGAACATTGCGAATGTGCTTACTAAAGTTCATGGCTTTATCTAGGGTAACTCCAAGATATTTGGCTTCTTTACTCCATGGGATGTCCATGTCGTAAAGCTTAATGTTAGGCAGTTTGCGATCCCAAATCCTCTTCACTCCTGTGAAAAGCACTGCTACACTTTTCTCAGGGTTCACCTCGATTCTCCATTTGCGAAACCATTCGGCGATGCGATTGGCCGCTTTCTGAAGTCTCGAGGTGATCAGATTGGTGTCACGTGAGGTGGTGAATAGAGCGGTGTCATCCGCGAATTGAGCAAAGTGTACACGCTCTGTGCTTGGAAAGTCACATGTGTACATCGTGTATAGGATTGGAGAGAGAACCGAGCCCTGGGGGACTCCTGCTCTGAGAGGGCGCGATGAGGACAGAGTGCCCTCGACGCGGTACCTGAAGGAACGGTTTGATAGATAGTCACGTAATAAAAATACGAATCTATCTGGCACTTGGAGGTGGTCCAGCTTGTAAATCAAGCCGGCATGCCACACCTTGTCGAAGGCTTTCGCCACATCGAGAAAGATTGCACCGGTAGGACCTCTACCGGTGTGGTAGATATTTCAATGTACCCTCACTTTTATAGTCTAAGAGCGTGGAACTTGCTTATACATAGAAGTGAAGGTAGATACAACAAATAATGATTTTTAACATTAAGAAAATGATTAAGGGAATGCTCGTTATTAATATTGATGTACCCTTTAGAGATAAATATATACTATCGCAGACTTTTTTATAGATATTTTATACAATTCCGTAATACATTAATTTGATCTATCTCGTAAGGTTTAGCCATTTGCGATATAATGCATAAAAATATGTTTTCATAATACCTGCGACGAAAGTGACACTTTGCTGTCCTGATTAAATAAATGCCTAATTTAGAGCATGCGTTTCAAATTATGGACGCATGCGCGTTGTGTTTATATGTCAAAATTTATATGAGACAGTTTAACAGTGAGTTTAGAAATGTTTGATTTTTTTTGTCTTTTCTTTACTATAATATGTATTTCTTATACATAGAAAGAATCTTCTTGAATCACTTTATCTAATGCCTAAAACTGTTTGTATAAATAGTTTAACAGACACAAGGACAACAAATAGCTCACCATGGTCACACCATAAGAGTGTTGTCAACACTACGTAAGCGATTATAGCGAATACGGTCATCTTTATAACCTGATTGATAGCTTCTGAAGAGCGAAACACCTTCATAACTGGTGATGAGAATAAAGTACCAGCGAACTGAAATAATAACGACACATCACTGACTGAATGACTCATAACATTTCCTTAAATTAGGTTTAATTGCCTCGTTTGTCGACGTAGACGTTCACAGAGAACTGATTTTCCCAGAAGTAAGTAAGTAGCAGCAACAATATCCACCGACGCCCACATTTTGGAGGTTGAATTATGGATACCACTAATGACGATGTCAGCGGGAACCTTTATGCTTCTTTCTCCGACATACCCACGTATATATATTTGTGTGTTTGTGTGTCATGACCTAATTTTAAGAATAAAAGGAGTGAATTACAAATGTAAACAACACTAACCACAATAACAGTGATGAGAAAAATGTACTGGAAAAACTCGGCGAAATTAACTGCAGCTGTTTTTTCAGGGACCAAATTGAATTTAACCTGGAAATAAAGATATACAGAGTACCACGTGATAATAAACAATATGCTTTTTCTTACACTTTAACGAAAAATTCGAAATGAAGTGTTCTTTCGCGGTTAAATTCCACCGGCAATGGCCGGATTAAGAAGTATAGAGGCTCCGGAGTAAAAAAACGGTAAATGGAGGCCATAATTTTTTAAAAAGGAGGCCTTTGAAAACAAATAATTATTTTAAAAAAAAACAGGATTTTAAAGTAAACGGAAATGAAAACTAGAAAATAATAAAATCATTGAATTCAGAGAGAAAGCCGTGGGGTGCGTGACATATTAAAGGTTACAATAATTCTGAATGTTGTGAAATGCACCCCACGCTTTTCACTCTGAATTAAATGATTCTGTTTATAACTTGCTAACGGCCCGTCCCGGCTTCGCACAGGTAGACATAAATAGGTACATATATTTACGTTATAAGCATGATAATTAAAACGACCATGAATTGACAAATATTATGAAAAAGTGTGATTCCTAATACTAAAACTAAACAGCTCTGAAAGAACTTTTTAAGAGAAGCATAAAAGTGTATTAAAAGACTCGAAATATTCAATATCGCTTGCGTCCACTGCGTAAGGTAGCCTACTTCATAATGGTGCACCCCCTTCTCCCGCACTGCCCCTCTCTCGCGTGTATTTTTATTTCAATTTCATGATATCTATTGAATGGAATATTCGATATCAATCATTCAAAAAGTAATCATCAGGTATTGAGACAGTCTTGAATATTAAATTATTTATTTGGATAAAAATTTATAAATGGTTTGGATAACACGGTCTGATTTCGATCGGCATTTCTATCAATTTGTTAAATGTAAAAAAGTAGTTATAGTGACGTAACTACAATAGTTAGACATATGGTCTCGCGAAGTTTTTTGTAGATATTGATATATTCTATAATATTGTCGAACATTTTTTTGTGATGAAAGATATTTTATGGCTAATTTTTTACACCTTCCTTCCTTCCTTTTGGTTTTAATAGGAATTTCTAAAAGTTACTCAGTGATAATGTAGCTTTCTAATGAAAAAAAGATTATTAAAAGTTATTTTCTAGTTTTCATTAACTATTATTGATTTTTTATTTTTTAGTGCCATTTAGTTAATTACAGTTTATTTATAATTTATAAATATCTTTATTTATAAATTATAAATTATGCCACACATCACAATATATTTTATAATACCCTGCGATGTGTGGCATAACCTGGAAAATGGACCCAGCTCAGCATTTATGCTACACAGTCTGAAGACCATGTAGCGCTGATTTTCAGCTGGATCCCCTGCCCAGGTGCCACGAACGCAACCCGATACAACTTAATCTACCTATATAAAACTACAGGACCTGATAAAAATGTTGCAAAATGAATAATAATATATACTAATTAAATATAATAATAATTAAACTATCTTGTTTATTTAATCAAAGCACCTTCAAAAAGAATAGTAACGGATTATTATCTCTCACTTTGAACGACAAATAACATTCATTCTCCTATCTTTAAGTTTTAAATATATTTATGTAAGTATGTTTGTATATATTATACTTATTTGTGTATGTGTATGTATGTATGTCTATATATATTATTCTTATCTGTTGTATACCACCTACCATAATAGCACTTATATTATCTTTTCACCCAAAGGTTGCCTGGAAGAAATCGCTGCTGAGCGATAAGGCCACCTATTGTACCCCCTCATTGTGTAACATAAGCATAAGTGATGTTGTAATTATTTGGTGTACAATAAAGAGTAATCTAATCTAATCTAATCTAAAGAATCTTACGATAAAGTCTGCCGGATATCCGAGACGGCAGATCGCGAACTAGCTCTGTCCCTTTAACTCCCTCATAGAGAAAAGAATATAGTAATGGCGGCCGTAACAAGTATAATGGGAAATTGTTAACAAATTATTGCATTGTCATTGGCACTTAATACGTATGCAAAGTTTCCAATTAATTACACTTCTGGAGATAGCTAAAAAACACGCTCAAAGATTCCGTTACATAGTTACATACATACAGCCCAAGCTAATAAAAGCGTTTTAATAAGACGTTTTTTATAGTCGGTATTTCAATTAAACAATTAGTTGTGAAACCAAGTAAAAGATATTTTTAACATTTAACAAACATGTAAGTAGACATATAATTAAAGACAATTATTATAAAAATAAATCGAACTTATCATCCCAATGTACTTTACATACGAGTTGAAAATACCCTATTTTTCTCCCTGGGTAGGTAACGTTAGTATATTACAGGTACGCTTTAAGTGTTACCTTAACAATATCGACTTCATAATACAGATATCCCCAAAGTGCTGCTGCCAACAGACCCATTGCAAACATTTGCGACATCGCTACATAGTTGCAGAACACACGGCCTACGCTTACCATAAAACCTATAAAAAACATAAGTTGCCTATGAGAAAACATAAATAAAAAATTGTTATTGTGATATACAATGGAATTAGGCCGATCGCGCCTCTCTATCGCTTGTTCCGTTCTCGCTCGCAGTCGTATCGGGCACAATGTGAGAATGAGTCATGCTTTGCATGGCAAAAGGTAAGTACGCCTATTAACACCCCACTGCCAGACACAGGCCTCCTCACTCGTAAAAGAAAGGGTTTAACAGCATTTACCCACCACGTTGCTCCACCAGACCAGGCTACACATGCCCCAGAATCTACACCAATTGGACTTCAATAGCACAGTAACTTTCTAATCAAGACAAATAAATAGACTTTGGGCCTTATTATAAAAAGTGGTCTAAACCAATACTAAGTTAAGAAATTCCCTTTCATATTGATTTTGTTATAAAAATCAAATCAATCCAACACTACATGGGTTGGCAACCTTTTATCATAGAAAGGCAACACATTGGTGCGAGGCAAATAATAATTTGCATTGTATTTAAATAAGAACAAAATCAGAACACTAAAGAACCATTTATGAAAGGTCTCCGATCACCACGTTGGGGGAAAAGCAGTTTGACGACCCTGGACTAAAATATAGTTACTTCAAAGAGTATATTTAGTCGGGGTGTTAATTAGATCTTTTATTTTCTATAAGTAAAGGTTGCCGATTTATGTACTAGATCAAAGAAACAAAACTAAGCCAACATCAAAAAAGACAAAAAAAAACTTTATTCCGGCGCTAAAGTAGATGGCGAGAGGGTTTTAATGTTAGTCCCATAAAATTCATTACAATTTCTCAATTCACGATTAGAAAAAACCTTAGTCCTTGGTTTTAAATGTATGAAATTAGCTAGATTTAAACCTTCCTTTATAATAATGACCCCCTAAGATTATAAAATGGAAGAAGTCTATTAAGAGTTTATAGTATTATCTTAATATTTTCATTCTTAAAAAACTGATATAATAGTGTTGGAATGAACACAATAATTTTTAGAGGGCAACACCAATTTGTAAATGGCCACACTAGGGCAGACTCGCAACCGCCAACCGTATGACAGTTCTGTTTGACATTTCGCCCGTCACTGTCAATACCTATTTAAATATTGCCGCCATTTTAAGTTGTCATGGATAAATAAACTTATTAAGTATTTAAGTGTTTCAAATTTATAAAAAAATGTGGAAACAGTGAACCTATATGTTCCCGGAATTATACAATAGTTAAATGGTACTACATTTCTTTTTTTTTTTATTGCTGACAGATTAGCGCTTGACTGTGATCTCACCTGATGGTAAATGATGATACAGTCTAAGATGGAAGCGCGCTAATCTGTTAAGAAGCGATATACCCCTTACGGTTNAGAAAATACAATTTCCTAAACTCGTCCTACCGGTAATCGAACCCGGGACCTCCGCTAGCAAAGCGAATACTAGCAACACTGCGCCAGCGAGGCCGTCACCGTATTTCACCATAGATGTATTATACTCACTGCGATCTTCTAGAGGCAACGCGATTTTCTGTACACCATCAACTTTTGGAACACTCTTGGGTACAATAAAGAATAATTGTATCAAATTAGGTGTAAATCCCAACACCAACCCTAAAGCTTGCATCGTCATATTTTTGTCTACCGCCCCAGTTAACAATCTGTACCCCAGAATCAATGGTAATGCACGACCCATCATTAGTACACCTGGAATTGTTAAAGTACTTGAGATATAAGGATCTTTGGAGTTTGTGTTAGACTGTAAGTGATGATACAGTCGAAGGTATTAGCGTAACAGCAATAAATAATGTCCTCCTAATTTCTATATAGCTGAAGCGAAGTGCGATGGAAACTGTACTTTCACTTTTATTTTGAAGTCAAAAGGGTTGTACTGAAGAATATTAGAAGACAACTAAGATATGTTCGTTTTTAGCATAGAGGTAACACTATTATTATTATGCCGATAATTATATGAGTAGCAACGTGAATTAATTTCACCGAGAAATAAATATGACCAGACCGTGGTTTTAAGACGTGGTTGTGTTAGCTACCTGTGACAAGATGTGTCCCATGTGGCAGTCACTATGGGGCGTGCGAGGTACTTGAGATACGGTGACGGACCCTACGCATTGCTACGTATATAAAAATCAGATGTACGGATCTGGGTGTCATTGATAATTATTTTACAAGTTATTCTATATGTATCACATAATATATTTTCTAGTGTATTTATTATATAACCCAATATTTTTAGGTAATTTTAAACGTATAAAAGTAAATGACGATATAAGAGTATAAATATAAATAAACGTATTGTTGCCACTATATAGGATAGGACCGGAATACAAATGTTTTGCTTGGCTGCAAGTCTTTGTTAGAAGAGTGGTAACTAACAACGACAGAAGCCTTTCACCAGCTTAAACCCAAATTTATTATAACATAAGAAAGAGGGATTAATGGAAACACAAAGCTATGAGCCTACATATTCGGTCTTGTTGCTTCATGCAATCACTTCCAGAAAACTTCTTTACTGTGGATGCTTAATAAAGAAGTTTAAGGCCAAAACATTGCCAGTGATATAGATATACTAAAGTATAATTTTAAATATATAAAGAAGAACTTTAAACCCAAAGCCTTTAATTAATTTTACGTTGCCAATGTCAAAAATAAATGAAAAGAAAAACAAGTGTTCTTTCATATTTAATTCAATTTCTGAACTACGAGACTAGCATCAAACGTTTGACAATCAAAACAAATAAAAATTTACTTTTAATGTATTTTTTTCACCTTTTAAACAATCCCTGGACTTCCATAAATAATTCAAAACCAAAATTAGCCAAATCAATTCAACCGTTCTCGAGTTTTAGCAGGAATAACGAACAGTAATTGAATTACATATAGATAGTAAATTAATATATATATTACCATAATGTATGCCAGTCCTGTCCGGTGCATATTCGTCAGAGTAAGCGATACCATGACACCAACACGCGATTCGAGTTAGCATGAAAATAACGCAGCTGACAAAGGTAATTATAAGCCTTGCAATTATTCGCGGGGGAACCCCCGAAAAACTGTTGTTATTAAGGGAATTTGCGGTATCGCAAAATTCTGAAATTTAAACACGTAACACCAATAAACAAAATAAAAGGATCTGTTAAGTCTGTGGTTAGCATGTTCGAATACAGACATGAGGTCCTGGGATCGAGTCCCGGGTCGGGCCAATTCAAAATCGATATTGAGTTTTCTATTAAGATTTTCTCAATATTTGCCCGAAGTTGGGAAGTTGGCGGTGTGATCCACCCCCGTGCCTCGGAGAGCACGTTAAGCCGTCGGTCCTGCGCCTGATCTCTCTCCGGTCGTGTCGGATTCCCGTCACATCGGACTATGAGAGTGAAGGAATAGAGAGTGCACTTGTGTACTATGCCTGCCAATCCGCAGTGGAGCAGCGTGGTGGGTCTATGCTCTAAAAACCCTTGCTCCTAGGAGTGAGGAGACCTATGCCCAGCAGTGGGACGTTAATGGGCTGCTACATACATACATATATATAAAAAAAAGATTTTTTATCTGTTTCTTCTGCAAAATTAAAATTTATTAACGATTAATAACACTGACTCGAGAGAAAACTGAAAATCGTTTAATGACATTTAAGTAAAATTTTTATAAATAAATTAATTAAATGATCAAAACACACACACAGAAAGAGAGAGAAAGAGAGCGCGAAAGAGAAAGGGAGACATACAAACAGACGTACACTCACACATATATTCATACAAACAACATTTTTTTGCATGAAAAATTCTATAAATGATAATATACGTAAATTTTAATCTAATTACAATTTATTTTAAATGTAACAAATGCAATTAAAATGGAAGTGCACTAGAAACATATAAAAATACCTTATAACTTAAAAAAGTTTAAATCTCAAATCAAAAGTCAAAATATTCTATATAACATCGTCGACAACATCCTTCCACTTGCCACGATCCTTGCTATCTTCTTCGCATCTTTCATTCTCATTAAACCTTTCATACAAGTTAGTCGGTTAAGAGTGCTCTTGACCTGGCCCTTATTTCAAATGTCGTCTTCAAACTTTCGCATTCACTCTTGACTCATAAATCCTTTTTGTCAGTCTCCTTTCTTTCATTCTCTCTACATGCCCAAACCATCTAAGCATACCTTTCTCAATTTTAGTCACTACGTCTTTTATACCACAACGTTCTCTTATCAGTTTCAATCCACTCCTACTTTTCAACGCTCTCATCTCTTCTGCCGTACCCAACTATTATCTGGCTAATTATAAAGGCGCGCAGGGCACCATTTACCATATTTCCTGCATTCACTCTCCTTTCAAAATCACTTTCACATATTCCATCTTTTGTAAATTTAGGTCCCAAGTATACAAATTCTTTCACCTCTTCCACTTGTTCCCCATCTATCAAAATATTGCCAGTCATCATAGATTCATCTCTTTCAAAGAGCATAACTTTCGTTTTTTTTACATTAACTTTCATTCCTTTCCTTTTCATTAGCGGATGACGCAAGTATTACTAAATATTCTATATTCGAGTACGCTCAAAAAGCACTTATATATCTTTAGTAGTCTGTCCGTTGTTAACAAATCTACCACAGGTATTAAAAGTTGAATCCGCTAAGAAGAAACCGACAAGAAACTCAACGGTTACTCTTTTAAATATAGTTGTGTGTGTTATAATGAGTAACATTTTGCAACTGGAGTCAAGTCCAAACATTTTTATCGCTCAAATAATCTTCAACATTATAATATGCTTTTTTGTAAAAGTATGTTTTTAAACCTTCTTCACTCAATATAGGATTACAGTATTATTTCTAGTATTTAAATTGTGTATTTCACTTTTTTGCTGTATAAGTGAATATTACGGATATTGCGGCGGTACTGTGAGAATTGATGTTTCTTTTAATTTATCTCTTAGAGAAGCACGAGATTCCAATTTGATTGTTAAATCGCTAGGAACGGATTTTACAAAATTCTACTCGCAAGGGGGGTTGCGGGGGAGTTAACTATTGACTCATCACATAAGGCGCAGAGACTTGAAATTTGGTAGGAATATTCCTTTTGCCGAGTAGAGGTCAGCTAACAACGGATTTTACGAAATTTCACCCGCAAGAAGAGTTGCGGGGGTGGTAATTAAAAAAATAATAATTAAACATTAAGAAACAATTTTAACTTTACATTTATAAACAATATGTAAAACTTGGTTAGAATTTTTTTTGACATAGTGGAATCTATCAAAAGTAAATTTTAAGAAATTCCACCCTCAAAAGGCAGTTATACGTTTCTTATTTGTAAAACAAAATGCTACCAAAAAACCTTTCCACGCAGACGAAGTTGCGGATTTAGCTAGTTATACTTTGACTCTCAAAAAAAGTGTTTAGAAACATAACACACGGATTTATATAAACATATAGATTACCCGATTCTTTCCTTACACCCGGAAGAGGCATTGAAAACCACGTAGCAGCACACGTCGTAACAAGTGCCGCAAAACCAATCAAAATTGTCCGACGATGTCGGTAACCAAACCATGATATGAAGGGCGCTAGCAAAAATTCTAAAACTGCCAATGATGCTATGGCCACATCTGAAAAAAAGATGCAAGTGAAAGAGCTGATGGGAGCCATGGAAACCTCTACATTAGCCTTGGCTGCTGTGCCGAGCGCTTTCCACTTCGCGTGACAAGGGACGTAAAAAAAATTAAAAGTACACATGTCAGAAGTGAAACTTCTTTGGCAAACCAAGTTTTAAGTCTTGATTATATTTATACAAATGTAAAACTTTAGATTTCCGAGTCTTAGAGGGAGGAAAAAGGATTTATTTAAATCTCAAATGACGAGTTATAAATAAAAATGCCACGTGTTTTTTGTAAATATCTTTATAAATCTACCTGACCTTCAAACGAATTAGCATAAAAAACGCTGCACATCTTCGTGACGCTAATTACGCGTTTCATCCGTAAAGATATTACCCTCATGCGTCTAAAGAATTTTTACTTCAAAATCAAAAGTATTGTTTTCAATTTAATTTGATTTCTGAACGACTTAAAGTTTATCGATTTCTAAACGACGACACGAACGTCAAATGTTTGACAGTTAAATCAGCGTCACTTCGTACAGAGTAACTATACGACGCGACAACTTACAGACTAGGTATAGTTTATTCTAATGTGGAGTTTTATTTATAGAGTATAGCGCGGAAATTACTAAGATCGCCATAAATATCGGATGACCTTCTTGGTCAGCTTATTTAAATTAAATACATGGTCTAAAAAGTAAAAAAAATTGAGTTCTTCGCATATATTTGTAAGAGTCTGCTTTGAAAGCGGTTCTTTCTTTTTGTTAAAATATTTATTTATTTCTTAGTGAGTCTGAAGTCGTCGCCGCTTCAACCGATGGAAGTCCACTGCTGGACATAGGTCTCACGTAATGACGTCCACAAGGCCCGATCTTGCACCACTTGGCTTCAGCGGCTACCAGCGACCCTCTTTATATCATCGGTCCACCTTGTTGGGGTCTCCCTACACTGCGCCGTCCGGTGCGGAGTCGCCACTCCAGCACCTTCGGCCCCCAACGTCCATCGGTCCTTCAGACTATGTGCCCCGCCCATTGTCACTTCAGGTTTGCGATTCGCAGGACTATGTCGGTGACTCTGTTTCTACTACGGATCTCTTCATTTCTGATTCGATCACGTAGAGAAACTCCGAGCATAGCCCTCTCCATCGCACGCTGAGTGACTCTGAGCTTCCGCATGAGGCCCATGAGGCATGAGGCCCGGGGCAGGGGGTGCTAAGAATCTCCGGAGTCTGAAGTCCTTATACGTTACAGGTCGGTTATTTTGGCACCCCGCATTCACCACTTTTATATAGTAATCGAACACTTCACTAATTCGCAGAAGTTTCCCGGCTCGGCTACCACAGCTTTACACATAATACACCTTACAAATATTGCAATGCAGCAATAAACCAATAGTTAAGAATTCTAAGAAATACTTACCAGTAGTATTAGAAGGAAGATCTCCAGCTCTGATATCCTGTTTGATCAGTTTGTACGCACAAATCTCTCCAAGAGTGGAAGTGATGGTCAGTCCCATCAGAACACCTCTCAATCGCTTAGCAGCAAAACTCCTTCGGTTTACCCAAGCATTCATCCGAGCCACCACTAAAAGTATAATAATACTAACAAATCCACAAAACTCTGTCTTTACTTCATAAAAGAGACAGGGAGGGTTTTGTGAGGAGTCTGTAGTCGAACATGCTAACCACTAGACCAATGAGGCAGCCTTTTCAAAAGGAAAAACCCCGATTTTGAAACATTCTTCAATGATCCACCGGTCGTATTGGCCTTAGCGGATGGAAATAGCATAGTTTTAGCATATAATAACAAAGACTTCAGCATAATATAAAAATATAGTATAATAATATAATAGCAATGTGATAAAAATAATAATAACTGTGGCTAACAATAACAAGATAGAATTATATGGTTAACCGGTTACATCGATTTTGATTAAGTTTTTGATTGTCTTCAGAAGAATTTTTTATTTTTTTATTTTTATTAATCTTCACACACTAACATAAAATATTACAAAACAAACAAACAAATATATACATATATAAATATATATAGACATTTGTTTGCTGATACACAAGTGATAATACATAAAGAAAAAGTAAAAAAAATAATATGTTGGCCTTAAAATAAACCATACAACATTTTAAACCAATTCAAAAACAAATCAATATATTAGCAAGAACAAAACGTAAATGTTTATTTTAAATATTACTTTCTACTTCTGTCAAGTATTGGTATGACAGTCGGGCACACAACTTCGCCAGTGTCACGTGACGTGGAGAAGACGCAAAGGAAATTGTGCGGTTTATAAGATTCCAAACAAAAATTTCGGCAATCTACAAATAATTGACACATTACCTTTTGAACATTTTGTAGAATCCATGGACAAGAACTTCATTTTATATATTTTAGAATGTGAAAATAGTACTAATAAAACTTTTCGAGTTCCTTACTTGATCTGTAATAAAAACAACCGTTTACTTGTACGTATATTATGTACAAGTTACGTATTTTACAGTTAATAATATTAATCGTATGTTAGAGTGATAGATTTCAGTTGTAGTCATTGACTTACTTAAATTGCAAATTTTTCTACATATACAATAATAAATAAAAAAAATATTGTGTCTACTTATGTAGATGCGCTAGAAGTTATACTTTTTGGTATTAAATACATTAAAAGTTTTATAATAACACATTATCTAGTTAAATGAAGTTTATTTAAATATCACAAATAAACGTAAACTAACTGTCATTGGATATAAATAGTTTATAATCTGTTTTCTATAGTTAAATCTGAAATTTATAATTTTGATAAGAATGTCACGTTGATCTTTTCAATGTCACAATATATCTAACAAATAATATAATGAAATAATTAAGGTATTATATAATTATAAAATATTAAAAATACTAAAATGGTAACTATAGCTAACTTCATCGTAAAAATTTACTCTCATCATTTTTCTCTAACGTGCCAATAGAACTATAACTACAATAAACATGAAAAATTATTTACAATTTAAAAATAATAAAAACAGAGTTAAAATATATTCAATTAATATACTTCGGGACACATCTATTGGCCCACCTCGCATTTTCAGCTTCGTTTGGTCCTAGCTAAAATTTTATATAAGGTCGAGCAAAAATTTTTTATGCAGTTTTGAACCTGGCACATTCATAATTTCATTCAATAGTCTTTTTTTGAATTTCGAACACAGAATTTAAAGAAACACAAGACAATTTGGAGCGTGTTCGTTGTTAACAAACAATCGAATACTAAAAAAACCTTGATTTTATTGGTTTACTCGGATTTAATTCTTGAAAGTGTGATTTTTCTCATTGGTTTTGTAACAAACATTACTTATTCTTACCATTAAGGTAAGGTTTTATCAATAATCAATGGATATTTCGCCTGAAGTCGCCGCCCAAGCTGTGGCACTTATCCAGGCAGGACACAGCCAACGAAATGTGAGTGTTCAACTTAATTTAAGTCGATTTGCGGTCCGAAATGTTTATTCGCGGTACCTAGAGACTGGCGGCTTTGTTCGTCGCCAAGGAAGGCCACGATCTCGGGTCACAACTGAAAGGCAGGATCGATTCATCGTGACGACCAGCTTGAGAAATCGTCACCTTACCTCCATTGAGATACAAAACCAACTTCGCGACTTCCACGGAGTATCTGTGAGCGCTCGAACAGTTCGGAGAAGGTTAAAAGAACGCGATATGGTACCACACAAGCCAGCTAATGGCCCCAAACTAACGCGAGCCCATCGAACAGCGCGCCTTCATTTCGCGCGCACTCATTTAAATTGGACTCAGCAGCATTGGAGCCGTGTACTCTTTTCTGATGAGTCTAAAATTGTGTTACATGGCAATGATGGAAGGAAGAAGGTCTACCGACGTAAGGGGGAGCGTTTTGCACAATGCTGCTTTGAAGAGAGGGTTGCTTATGGCGGTGGCTCATGGACTGTCTGGGGCGGTATATCCGCGAGCGGTAAAACTCAACTTGAGATTGTTACGGGACCACGGCTGCCAACATTAAATGCTGAAAGGTACATTCGTGAGTGCTTAGAACCTCACGTGATGCCATACGCGGACTATGTGGGCCCAAATTTCCTTTTTATGCATGATAATGCAAGAGCCCATACGGCCGGCATCGTCAGGGAATATCTTCGGGGTGTGAACATCACAGTTATGGACTGGCCAGCCAGAAGCCCAGACATGAACCCCATTGAGCACATGTGGGACGAGCTAAAAAGACTTGTTAGGGCTCGTCAGCCAGTTGCCCAGACGATGCAGGAGTTGAAAACTGCCATAGAAGAGGAATGGGAGATGATCCCCCAAAATTTCATAGAGCGGTTGATAAACTCTATGCCTAATCGTATGAGAGCTGTGGTAGAAGCCTATGGAGGCAACACGCGTTATTAAATTAAACCTTTATTAAATTGAACATGTTTTTTATTCAATAATCAAGTGCCTTCATCAAGGCGCATACCCGACTTGTTAGGCGTAGCTCCATGTCGTGTGGTATTCTGAATTCAAATTTAAAACATTACGATCGAAAAAGATGTTAAAAGTACCAGGTTTAAAACTGCATCAATAGTTTTTGTTCAATTTAGCAATAATATTTCGGTATGGGGCATCGAAACCTAAACTCTAAGGTGGGCCAATAGATGTGTCCAGAAGTGTATAAAACGCGAGTAATCTGTAATTTCGTTCGAAAACATTTCATTTCGTGATTGACTTTAATTCACAAGATTGTAAATATCAAAATACGTAATAAATAAATTTATATAAGTATTGACAATTTTATAAAAATATAACACACTTACCTTTTAAACTGTTAAAATATTCAATCGTATAAATAAAAACACATGTATAAAGTATTATTATTAATCACTGCGCTTTAATTGACACGTTGTCAATTTTTGAATTTCGAACTAACAGTTTTTTTTTTATAATTTTCTGGACACGGCAAAGAATTTAAAAGTACAGCTTCGTGCTCAACTCGATTAAAAAAATTGTATTTCTACATTTATTGCAAAGCTACACGTTGTTATTCAGTTTATATTATAATTATATGCACCAAAGTTTATATATATCTTATTAGATTAGCCCATTTAAGTAGCTTGAGTGAAGTTTTGATAACACTCAACTTTCCTTATATACAACTTATGGAATGATAACGATATTATCAAGATTTAAAGTTGTTACCATTGTTTGCTATTTCTCACCTTTATCATAAAAGAATTATATGTAAATGTGTGTAATTGCGCAAATCACTATTCTTAAACAAAAGTAATGACTCATTTGCGGAATATATTGTTTATCGCGGCTGAGTCCTTGTATCATTTTCACACACTTTTTTATGTACTAGGAGGAAATTTTCAAAAGAAATCGGGAACCTTGAGAGAAAGGCATTGTTATGTGGGACTGAACCCACTTAAACACTGGGCAGCAATCCTCTGCACGTATTAAGCAGCATGATGTTCTTCGTTGCAACGTGAACCCATCGGGAGGGAATTAAAAAAACTAATGTAAACAAAATCGGGAGATGTGGTGTTGTAGCCAGAACACCTCCATCCGAAATGCAGTCACACCACTGGATACATAAAAGATCAAAGAATTAAATACGCTAAGTAAGGACTGTAACTCATATTATAAATAGAAGTTATTACCTGTTACGAGCAGTGGAGTAGCTACTCAGGGGCTAGAGGGAGCAGTGCCCTGGGGCCCTCGAATCCTTACCCGAAATCTCGTTCGAACTGACCTTTTAGAAATTCCTACCAATTTCAAAATAAATATGACAGGTTGCTACCACACTTTTATATACTAGTTGAGAGAAATTCAAGTGTTGCTTAGGGAATTTCCCTAAATTCTTTCTGTAGGTTGGCAGCGTTGCGTTTTATTGTGAATTCGAGGTTTTTATTTTTTTCGAGAACGGTTAAAAAATAATGATGTATCAGGAGTAAGTAAGCTAGTTTCAAATACTTTTTTGTACTGGTCAATACAGTCGTTCAATATCATTTGATTTTACCACTCATCGTCAATAAAGCATGTTAAATCTGTAGATTTCGGCTACAGCCTCATTGTATAATGGGAAATATCGTGAAAAAATGCAAATCACCTCCAGTAGGTACATTAATTCTGGTCCGCGGGGAGAAGATCGTTCATGGTTTCTATTGGCGCTATATATACCACTCTTAGGACTGAGCCTACATGTGGCAGCCAACGCTCAGCCGTCCGTAAGTTTCCACCGTACAACAGTTTACCAATTTTAAATTTGCCCCAGGGCCCTTGGTTACCTAGCTACGCCACTGGATATGAGACGTATTCACGCACAACAAACGGCTGTGTCCATAACACAGCCACATCACATTTTTTTTAAAAGAATGCACAGTAAAATGAGTAGTCCTATTTAGCAAGTTGACATTGTAGTAATGTTTAATATTACTTACCCAAGTACTGTGCCATTATGTACTATGAATTATTAATACAAACAAGCTGTATGTTTAACTATGATAAAACTAGTAAGGTTAAGGCAAATCTAAACTAATATTATAAAGAGGAAACATTTGTATTTGTATGTATGAATAAATGTTGGTATTGTTTTCACACAAATACTACTGGACTGTTTAAAAAAAATGTCGCCATTAAGAAATTGTGTTTTCACTAAGTGACATAGGCTATATTAATTTCTCAACAAAAAATAGTGATCCCTAATCTATATGCATTAATTTAAACCCAAGGTGTGAAACAAAAATGTTATCGCGAGCTCTGCGGAAACTATTGAACATAGAACAAAAAAATGTTCTACAATATTATAGAACGTATTAATATCTACATAAAAGTCCAACTACTGTAGTTATGCCTCAATACATAACAATAATAACTTTTCACATCTTAAAAGTCCCGACAATCAAAACTAATATTCAGACCTCATTATGACCTACGGTTCTGAGACGGTCGCTGACTATGGGCCTCATGCGGAAGCTCAGAGTCACTCAGCGCGCGATGGAGAGGGCTATGCTCGGAGTTTCTCTACGTGATCGAATCAGAAATGAAGAGATCCGTAGTACAACGAAAGTCACCGACATAGTCCTACGAATCGCGAACCTGAAGTGGTAATGGACGGGGCACANAAAGAATTCGTCGTCTGACAGATGTTGATACTGCCAGACTGGTATATTTCAGCTAATTTCACAGCATTATGTCATACGGTATTCTACTTTGGGGTAATGCTGCTGATATAAATGCCATATTTGTGCTGCAGAAAAAGGCCGTTCGTGCGATTTACAATATGGGTCCAGGAGATTCGCTAAGAAACAAATTCAAGGCAGTTCACTACGTATACATATTAGAAAACTTGTTGTACGTACACAAAAACATTGACTCTTTTAATTAAAAGAGAGAATGTACATCATATAACTTACGAAACCAAAACAAACTTGTTATTAATTCTCGTAGGCTGCATAAGATTAACAACTCATTTAAGGGTAACTGTATACGTTTCTATAATAAACTCCCACAAGACGTTCTAAAGATGTCAATTAATAAATTCAAAGTCTTTGTTAAAAGAAAGTTGATAGAAAAATCGTATTATAAGTTGCAAGATTACCTAGACGATAGAAACGCTTGGGAGTGAACAAATTGCTCTAATTTTAATTAAAATATAGTAAACTAATATGTTATCGTAATGACGATGGTAACAAAAAAAAAACCCGACTGAGTTTGTTGTGGTTTCTTCTCGGATCAGGGCGTGAAGGAACCCTCGTAACTTTAGATTTTAAGCCGTTTTTGAGTACCATCATCAGATGTATATTAGAATCAGAGTGTGGAAAAAANCCATCATCAGACGTATATTAGAATCAGAGTGTGGAAAAAAAAATATAATTTGACGATTCAAAACTGCTGAAATATGCCTACTTGAATAAAGATATTTTTGATTTGATTTGATTTGATATAATATCAAAGCAATACATGTTTTATTTTAATTAATATTACTTTTCGATAAAGGTACAACGGACACTGACCTTTCAAAATCAGAACTGCGTAATAATAGCTGTCTAATAAATTGTTTTGAAACCAAAACGAAATTGTTATATTTATAAACAATAATATCTTAGGGATATAAAATTCTTTATGACATGTAATATATTAATAAAAATCGTCTGTAAATTGTAAATTTATATTACAATTCAATCAAAGAAAATAACTAAGATAAGATTTTATTTGGGTATTGTTGACGTGTATGGATGAAGTATATTGTTGCAGAAGCAAAACTCAGTAAACAGCATAATCGGTTTTTTATTACATTGAATATCCATTATGAGTCTTTACTCATTTAATCACAGATATCACATGTTTAATGCTTTATTTTTAATGGCACTGTACGGACGCCATTGACGATTTTCAAGGTTAGTTAAAAAAAATACTAAATTTACGTAACCTTGAAGATCGGCATTTTTTAATTCAAGTTCATTTTTCTTAGCCTTTTATTGTCTTTGGGAAAACATCAAAGCATCAAAAAAAAACTAAACTGACCTTAAAAATCGTATTTTTTTAACTTTAGGTTAGTTTTTATATCTGTGAGAAAAGCCACGGCAACAAAAAAACTAACCTAAAAATTAGTTTTATCTGTCACTACGGTGGCGTTTATACGTAAGTACTACTGTTTTAATAAAATTATTTATTAGTTGTTCATCCACTAATTCCAATAATACAGATACTTATAACGAAATAAATATTAATACTTTATTTTAATATTATTATTCTTTAACCACCATTTCAATTCAGGACCACAGACTAACTACGTTCCTACTTCATGGTATAGATGGCAAGGTAAATAATTTGATAGAAATTATTGTAAATGAAATCGATCCTTATTCATAAACCGTTAAAGTACATATTAAAATAATGAAAGTACATGTTACTGTTATAATTAATGTTTCTGTTCTTGCCATTTTTAATTTTTGTTATTTTAGAATGTACCTTAAATATATGACTTAAGGTTCCATTTCATTTACGTTTTTGGAGCATAGACCCACCGCGCTGCTGTACTGCGGTTTGGCAAATATGCGTTAACACAAGTGCACACTCTATTCCTTCAACCTCATAGATGTTTCGAGAAACCAACACTCGCGGAGAAAGATCAGGCGCAGCACCGACGGTATAACGTGCTCTCTGAGGCCCAGCGGTGAAGCACACCGACAACTGCACAACACGGCTAATATTGAGCCAGTCTATTGAAATGTCAGAATTTAAAGGTCTAATATTGTAATTGTTAGAGGTCGCAATTTTATTTTTGGGGCATGTGCTTTCTCCCCCCCCCCCCCCTCCCAATGTCCCAAAAATAAAATAGAATCAAGTCGATAGAAGCTTAACCCCAAGTTTGTTGGATTGCCACCCTTGCCCTACAAAAAATTCGTAAAGACAATTTGTAGCAAGTCGCTTTGCTCTATAACTTTTTTATACATTTTCCAAAAAAATTACTTCTGACCAATCTTGTAGATCTAGATGGTCTTTTGTGGATTTATTTTTGGTAGAACGCATAGTTTCTGAGATATCACGAATTAGGTGTTTGCACCCGTTTTTCCAAGATGGCGGCCGGGAGACATAGTTGGCAAACGCACAAACTGGGTTAAGCTTCTATTGACTAATGTCCCAAAAATAAAATTGCGTCCTCTGAAAAATGCAAAACTCATGTAACATTTCAAAGGACTAAGACTAATGAGCGTGCAATATCAATTTTTGAATTCCTTCGACCCGGGACTCGAACCAAGGACCTCATGAGGCAGTTACATAATTAACCTCTAATTGATTCGACATAACATCATAACAGAACACAAACATCTTACTTGTCGGTACGTCTTATATATTATATATTTTCATTGGATATCCATCAGTGCCTGAAGACCAAAGTCTTCGATTTTTCAGTGATGACCTACGGTTATGAGACGTGGTCGCTGACTATGAGCCTCATGCGGAAGCTCAGTCACTCAGCATGCTATGGAGAGGGGTATGCTCGGTGTTTCTCTACGTGATCGAATCAGAAATGAAGAGGTCCTTAGTAGAACCAAAGTCAACACATAGTCCTATGAATCGCCAACCTGAAGTGGCACTGGGCGGGGCACATAGTCCGAAGGACCGATGGATCTTGGGGACCGAAGGGGCTGGAGTGGCGACCCTCCACAAGGTGGACCGATGATATAAAGAGGATCGCCGGTAGCCGCTGGAGCCAGGTGGCGCAAGATCGGACCTTATAGACGTCATTACGTGAAACCGATGTCCAGTGGACGTCCATCGGTTGAAGCGACGACGACGGTACGTCTTTGCTGGTAGGGTAGTAACTAGCCACGGCCGAAGCTTCCCACCAATTAAGACTCAGACAAATTACAAAATGCAATTACCTAAATTCGACCTACCTGGGACCTGGGGTCGAACCTGGGACTTCTCCTAGCAATGCGAGGCATTTGTCTTAGATTATAAATAATGTTCATTAATTTTCATATGTAAGAAAGTAGATATACTGTTGGACATTTTTTCACACCTTGGGTTACATTATTGCATTTTTATTAGGGATCCCTATTTATTTTTAAGAAGGTAATATAGTATAGCTCAGTGAATATGCAGCTAATACTTAAGTAAGTTATGTAATCGGTGCAATAGAAATATGTTTCCTCTTCATAATGTTAGTTTAGACTTTTATAACGCCCAGTTCTTTAAAAAGTAAATAAAAAACATATATATACACCAAATAACATCATTTATTCATAATTTATTAAACTACATTAAATATGATTAACATTTTCATTGTAATAAAATATCGCTTAGCAGTAAAAGTGTACCAAACATATAGACAATATAGTATACGTATATTAGACCGTGAAAAGTTTGTGTAGACGTTATAGACAAGTCTTCTCGAAAGTTGGTCAATAAATGTTTTTGTGATATTTGGGGCCATTAATTTTAACATTAAAATACATCGCACGGTTATTAATAAAGATTTTATACATAATGACTAATAAGTAAACGAAAATAGAGATCACAATTTGACTTTAATAAAGCTTACATGTGCTACTTCCGGTTTTGTTTGCAAGTTTAATTACAACTTCCGTTTAGAGTTGTTTTAACGTCGACTGTGATTGGTGGCATTATTTTTCGAGTAGGGAGTTTTGCAAAGTGGGATAATTGATGGCAGCATAGTTCATTATAGTTGTAACACGAGAAGAAATTATAAGAATATTTACAATTCGATAAATAGTATTACTCATCTTGTTTAATGAATTAAGCCTATTGAGATATTTTTTTGAAAATCGTATGATGTTATCAAAATTTCGATAGTTTATAAAATATTCTACACGCGCGGTGTTACCTGCGTAGTTGTCTATCCCGTGGATATATGTGCGAAAACTAGCGAGTGTTTTAATAATATTCATATGCACAAAAATTCGGCACAAATTCAATAAGTCAATAGAAATGTCTTGGTAAATGGTAGTTTATTTATCCTATATAGACGCATTATGCAAAAGTGAACCAATAAACTCTGTATTAGTACGTTACAATGTATGAAGAGTAATAGGGTTTATACATTACGAGATAAAGAGGTGTACACAACGTATTTGTTTTTTTTTTTGTTTGTTAATAAAGAATTGTACACCGAATGGTACTTCATTCATCCATTAGTTCGATATTTTTGACGTATATTACTTTTATTATTATTAAGCGTGCGATGTATATACAAAAAATTAACCTTAAATTTATATCGGATCGTCAAGGGTTCTATAAAATAGCGACCATAATTTATGATTTATGGAATCTGTTTCGTGGCATTGCTTAGTCTCATAACAAAACTTAGTCTGTGGGAAAAAAATGGAGTATGGATGAATATTGAAGTAAATCTAAGACTGTAAAAAGAAATATACGTGAGTTATGACCAACGTGATATGTTTTCATTGCCAGCCTTGCTGAATATTGTGGTTGAGTATTAAAAAGTGAATAGGATTAAAAGGCAGTGACAGATGGCACGAATATGACATTGACTTAAAATGATTGTGACGTTTAGAAAATGTTGTCATTTTGACATAAACTCTTCTAGAAAACGTGGCTTTTCAAAATAAATATCGGAAAGGTTAGAAAAATACAGGATATTCATTTTTGTATAATTTTTTTAAAACCCTTGCTACGATACAATCTAGATTTTAGGTTATATTATTTTATAATAATTATATTCGTAATATATTAGACACCAATAATACATTAAAGCCCTATTAATACTTAATTTTAGTACCATATAAATTTTTATATTGATATAGTGTTTTTCTAATATATAAACATTTAAATTCGTATTGAAGGACACGGACAGGGACAGTTAAGTTATGAACACTTCATTTCTACTCACATACGAAATACTTTGCTATATTATGTGCTACTATAAAAAATAACACCTACAACAGAAAACGCAGCGAGAACGGTATATAGACATAATAAACCTAGTGAAATAACTGCAATAGTTATAAGAAGAGACTGCTATATTGTATTACACTGACAAATCATTCAATCAGGTTAATAATTTGATGCAATTATTGAATTATGAATGAATTAAATTAAATTGAACCTGAAGCTATTTACTTAAAGCACCTTTTAAGGTAACAACGATATCTGACACTGTTATAAGATATCAGTTAATGTTATAAGGTATCTGTCATGGTAGTAAGATATCTGTTACTGATATAAGATATTTTTTATGTTATAAGATATATGTTAATATAATAAAATATCCGTTACTGTTATACGATATTTGGTAACATTATAAGACATCTGTTTTTGGCGTAGGGTATTATTACTGTTATAAGATATCTGTTCCTGTTGTTGTTATTTTGATGCCATTGTTATTTTAAAATACACTTTCAAATCAATGATTTATGATTCAATTTAATTTACAACAATAAACTCAATAATTTGCTACGCTAGTGACAATTTAAGGATGAAAGCTTTAGAGGAGAGAGATTATAGTATGAAAAACGATGAATGTTAAGTTTTGAAAGTCTTAGATCGCACACGGAAAAAAGCAAAATCGATAGATTCTACCCATCCATTAGATCAACAGAAGAATATATGATAAGACGAATATGATACGATCCTGATGCCACTATCTGGTGGTACAATGATCTATCACACTTACAACAAAAATGTTGCTTAGGCAGTTCTAGCCACAGCATTTCATAACTTGCTTAGGTGTGACAAACGAAATGTAGCATACAGGAATTGAAAAAGAGACCAAACCTCGAAGACCTCAAATGGGATGACGGAATTCCCTCTGTGAGAGTGTAATTTAAAAGTAAACAATACCTTTGTATAAAAACAGGGCTCACTTTTGATATAGGTGGGCAGGACTTTGTAAAGATCGTCACCAGCATACTCTTTATACCTTTTGTCGACTTCATCTAAGGTATCAAAGTTGATTATACTTTTGGAACCTCTTTCATTACATATTTTGCAATATTTGACAAATGTACCAAAGGAAAGTAACGACTAGCTCTATCTCACAATGATGTATGTATTTTCGATTCCATTTAAAGCCTTGTGTTACACTTGATACCAAAAGAAATGCATAAAAAGGAGGGAGAACGGTTACCCCTCTTCATCTCCATATCAATTAAATAGAATTAATATATGTGTAAATATATTTTGTGTTATCCAAACAATGCGAATATGGTATCATAATTATTTGAAAGTTAGCTTGCTTCATTAAAATAAATCTTGAAAATAACAATAGGAACTAAACTCTTAACCATCAAAATAGTGTATTTTAATTAAGAAAACAATAGGTTACAAAAGTAGCAACGCCCAATTTTAACTAAAAATATAATTTGAGAACCAGTTGTTTTGTAGACAAATACAACTACCGTACAATATAATCATTTACTATTTATTCAACAAAACAAAAGGTTTTCAATGCTTTAAATACCTTGAAATTTTAACGAATAATATATATATAAATTAAAAAAAACTCAAAGGCATATCAATAAATTATTTTTAGCTCGCTTTGCTTTTAAGCTTTCACTGTCATTTGAAATAAACCTAATTAACGACGTATTATAAAACATTCGTAATTGTTTAAGTTAACTTAATTCAAGAGTATAATAAAGAAATCTCATTTGCCCTTATATTTAAATTAATAATCATTAAAAAATTACAAAAGATGTTTCCGTGATAGACAAATTTCATGATTTCGGTGTGTTTCTTATGATATGTAATTATTAAAGTTTTGGAACAAGTGTTTGTTACACGACTGCTCAAAAAGGGAGTATAATGTGTTTATGACTTGTATATTTGTCTATTTTTAATTGGCAGGACAGATTTCGATATATCAATCTAAGAATTCAGAAGTTTAAGCTGAAGTAAATATTCAATTGGCAGTTTCATAAATAATAAAATTTTAAACGTTTTAACAAATTTTGATGTGGATTGAGTATAGCTGGAATCCATACATCATAAAATAAATAACAAAATAATAGGTACAGTCCAAAAATTATATCATATACGTAATTTTTATGAAAATATTTTTTGTAGGGTAGTCGTGTTTTTTTTTTGTTGATTTGCATTGGGTGTGTTCCGATTTACACTGAGGTGTGACGCATGTTTAGTAAAGTGCTAAACCGTTAAAATTATTAAAATGATTTTTTTTTTCATTAAGATTATATAAATCAAGGGATGTTATACAAGGTTATACAGAACATTGCGTTATACTTTGAGTCCATAATGGACTGCATTTTTCTCCAATGAAAGCACTGGACAGTGTTCTCAATTTATATCGGTACAAACCCTTCAAAACATGACTAAATTAGATGTTAAAGACGTGAAATAATCAAAGACATAATAACCATTTGCCATTCGGTCGTCAGTTTTTATACTTATATCGTTCCGCGGGAGTCTTGCTACTCCCACTTTTCTCCATATCTCAGTCGGCCGTCCACTGGAAATAAAAAAAACCTTGTATCGTCGACGTTTCTTCAACAGATGGACATCTAATGCTGGACATAGGTCTCACGTAATGATACCCACAAGGCCCCTGATACCCTTGATGCCCACATGGCCCATGATATCCACAAGAGTCTATATCACCTTGTATAATTACACGTTAAACTGAAATTGACATCTAAACCCAATCATATTAATATTAATGTTATTTAATGCTCGATTACACCAACTTCTCCTAAACTGCATGTGTCCCTTGTGTACATTTAGGGGCTAGTAAGGATATTTTTTGTATATCTAACGGATCCTCTAACTATGTAATGTTTTGGAGAATGATGTTGAAATCGGACCTATATTACACAAGACATTAATTTATTTGTTTCGTTTTATTTTAGCTCTAAGTAAGTTCGGTGGAAACAATATATATATATATATATCATTGTATAATAACATATTATTTAGCTCTTTGCTACATCATCGTACAAACTTCTCGAGTGAGTCAAATTAAAGAGTATCAGTAATAGATAAAAGAAAGATATTTGAGTCCAGAGATCGTTTCTAAAATAATAAAAAAACACTCAAATCTTTTTTTTAGAGTTACTTGAACCTTGTACCTTAAACTTTATTCACAGTCAGATCCAAAAACTAGAGAATGCTTTAATTTTATTGGTTGTCCATTCTCCTCTAAATGACCCCATGACAAATAATCAAAAAATTTAATTTTTTTTATAATATACAGCCCAATAATCCAGCCCATAACGCATAACACGATTTCAATCTGTCGTATAACGCGGGCATCACCCATATTTGTGTACTATAATAATAATAATCTTTATTTCTCAGGTAAATACCCATTACAGTCACACACGATACAGTCACAGTTAAATGAAATAAATTATTACAAGAAATTTAAGTAATTTAAATAACTAAAATATTAATAAAACTAAAATAAAATAAAATACAAAGTAAAATAAAATAAAGTAAGATAATTCAAAATTAATAATAATAATTAAAATTGGAAACGAAATCTATTTATTTGGACTGTGAAATTTATAATGGTTTGAACATTTCATAATTAGCTGCAGGTGTGTCAAATGTGTTAATATAAAATTCAATTATTTTGTTAAATAAGTGTATTAAAAAATGTAGGTTACATTTTATTTAAAATAAAATAGTTTTAAGTCATGACAATCGAAAAGGAAACAAAACCTTTGTTAAATAGGAAATTAATTTCTCTACAATAAAAGAATTATATTTTGGATCATACGTAACGAGCTCTATGGGAATGCCCGTATAACGCGAAATCAATATACAGCGTTATAGAGAGGGTGGGGTGGGGGGTTTTCATAATACTCTAATTTTTCTGACTAAAAACTTGTGTATATTTTTTTTAAATAATTGTGAGAGATGGCATAAAACGCTTTTTATTTGGACCTAAAATCAACAAGTAGGACCAATAGCAATGCAGTTTTAAACATGAACAATTTTTAATGCATGCAAAGACCATAATAATAATCTAATGCATTTCACAAAATGGCGGCATTGTGGTACACAGAGTAATGAGACGAGTAGGCGCCATTTTTAAGTGTTCCACAATGACATACGTAAAACATTTATGTATCTTTAGATGGAAAATTATGTTTAAAACACCATGTTTTATCATAAATGGGGCGTTTAATTTAAGAAAATAATAAATACCTTTAATGTTGCACCTCCACCCCTTTGCAACTCGTGTTCTCTGCGCTCCATTTCTTCAGCGCGTTGTTGCATACGCTTTACTCTCTCCGGGTCTTTGACCCCGCGATTAGCCTCCTCCGCTCGTCTCTTTTCAGCTGCCTCAACCTGCTGCCTACGTCTTGTCTCCTGATAATGGTGTCATTTAAAATATATCAACCGTTTAAAAAAAAATTAAAAAGATGTTCTACAATAGAATAGAATTACTCTCTGTATTGTACACCAGAAACATGGAACAAGTAACAAACTTAATAGATACTTCAAATTAGGCCACCATTAGTAATTTCTACCAGACAATGTTAGGGCTAGGGAGATTATATGAGGTAAAAAGGGTAGATGGTGTTCTCTAATAAATATCGACATATATCCGAATATCCCCTACATACACCTTTAAATGCAAACAAATACTTAAATACATATTTTAAATAGATAATAAACATAATAATCTAGTTATAGTAAATAAATAGTTCTATTGTTATGTGTAGGTTCAAGTTGATTCAACAAGCTCATATCAATTTTCCAATCTACTACATAAGATAATACTCACATAAATATGTAGTTATAACATAATCCTTTAAAATATTTTTTTTTATTTACTTTTATTAAATGGTATTTAATCTAAATTTACAAGTTAATAGAATATAATACAAATAACAATAGTATTATTGCTACTTGTATTATATAAACAAAAGTTATTTATGACACTTAATATAGTATAAATCAAAATTCAAAACATTAAATCATTGAAACACTTCTCAGCTGTATAATAAACTTTTTATTACTCTATCAATACGATATATACAGCTAAAGTGTCATTCACTTTCTCCTGAGTAACAGATAGAAAAGAATTTAATTCCAATATTTTATTCAGGTATCAAGATTTGATCAAGCACCTAACACTTTCTGTAGCTAATCAACATAGGTAAAGATTTGCTATTAATTTTTGGCAGATGTTAATCTGCACAAATAATTTTTTGCTCTTCATATAAAGCAGTTCATGCACTGTCATTTCTATTATATTATTGTTATTACAATAACCAGTTTTTAACTGATTTTATAAGATATTATGTTACTCTCAAAACTATACAATTGACTGAAAGGTTGACAGATGATTAAAGCTAGATTTTATTTATCTGAAGCCTGCACGAGACATCCCACTAATGGGTACAAGGGCTTATTCACAGCAGTGAGAGTTTTAGAACTTCAACCCACCTTGGTGCTCCACAACTAGTTAGCAGGCTACAAATTTTCCAGAAGTGGTATGTTGTTACCTACAATGTGGCCTGAACTGCTGGTGACAGTCAAAATATATTCCATCACACCATTTCAAAAAATTATCAGGAAAAAAATCTTTTTCTGAAGGACCATTTACTTTACAACAAAGCATATAATAGCAACAAGCAAATTAGTGACATATATCATACAAATATACAAAAGCCAAAACTACAATGGTATACAAAAACACTTGGTTTCCAAATAAAATAAATCAGAATAACCAATTTTAATATATTTAACAAACTTCAGATAGTGTTAGTTTTAGTAAATTTATGTGAGACATAAATGTATTGATAAAATGATAAAAAGGACTTTTATCAATAATAAATGGGGCCCCAAATATCTCACTTATAGTAGCTTAATAATAATATAACCACTTTCCTTAACAACAAAGAAGTTATATATAGAAATACACATGAATCAACCTCTTTGTCACCAATAAAAATGAATATCTAGTTTTATTAACAAAATATATAGGAATATTATCAGTAAAGTTAATCAGAAGCCAGAGATAGCTACACTCTCATTGTGGTCCCTAAACTTTTTAACAGAAATATATCTTATTGTCTAATACAATATAATGTATGTATATTGTAATCTAATGATCAATCATTCAATATCTATTAAAATAGTATTCATATATTCTATAGCTTATGATATTCATTTGGATATTGAGAAAAAGAGATTATTGAGACAGTGAGAAGACTTTTATTGTACACCACGAGAAATATACACATAGAAAAGATTTTAAATAAAAGAGAAACCAATAAGGTGGCCTTATCTTTATGTAACTATTTCTTCCGAGCAACCTTTGGGTTAGAGAAATGGCAAAGCCACAATATTTATTATTACAAGTTATATAAGTATTATATATATATATCACGGATATGTTAATAATAGTTTGGAAACTCTCTGAAGAGAGTAAGTAGTATTATTCATGAAATAATAATTAATCAATGGAAGTATTAAAAATATAACATTAAAAAGTTAATTTAGGTAAAAAGCAAAGCATAATTAAATAATATTTCATTTGATAATAGAAGAATTTAAATAACATTGATAGCAAGCAAAAATTCCAATAAAAATTCCTTTAAAATAATATGTACAGTTCCAAAATGTTACTAGCCAATGTCATAGTTATACAGTAAACTTACTGCATCTGGAGTCAATACTTCCGAAGCTGAAGGTCTGCAGCAAGATGTAAATATTCCCATTTTATGGACAAATACTTCAAAATTAATATCGGGTCAACTTATGAGTAGTTTTTACCACATGACATATTATTACAATACACAATAATCCAGCTGGATGAAAAACTTTTGACTTTTGCTAGATTTGTTTTTCTTAAGCAATTTGACTTGAGTTTATTTGACTTTGACATTTAAACTTGCGTTCAATAATTACAATAATAGATCAAAGGCAGTCCAAAATAAGCTAAAAGGAATATCAGAAATAAAAATAATGAATACATAATTTAACTACTTAGTTTATCACAATCAACATACAGTACAAAACAACTATGTCTATAAACACTCAAAATTATTACAATGCTACCCAAGTATCCACCAACATTTCATTATAAACACTAACCATTCGCATCCAAATATTACATATGTTTGCCATCTTTTATTTATGTTAGTCAAACTACACAAAGTTAAGCTGGAAAATTAAACAGTGGTTGAGAAACAACAACTGCGACTTAAACGCAATTAATCAGCTTCATGCTTTACGATCAATACTAGAATATTACCAGCAGTAAAAACAAAGTCTACAATCAAAGTTATATTATTAAAAAAACAACTCCTGATGGACAATTTTATATTAAATAAATCTAATTAAAATGCAATGTTAATCATAACGGATTGTGACTGCCAACTGTCTGACTAGAAAATAAACGGATATCGAAATAGGGTAACACCAGTAAAATTGATTCATGTTTGTCGATGTCGATATAGTCATAAGAAGTGGCCAACACTAACGCAAAGTAATTTTAGGTGGATTGTCGGAAAAATCAGGAAAAATAAAAAATATGCTTTCACGGGTAGCTTTGCGTTCAGGTAAGATTATTTATTAGCATAAAATAGAATTTCTCAGTTTTTGTACCCGGTAACATGATTAACCTTATTGTTATGGAGGTTTATGTAATCACGATTGACAGGACCCCGACTTTAAATTTCGAATGCAATTATTTTAATTTCGAGGGTAAAAGGCAATTTTAATTAATATCCTTCCTTCACTTCAGTCCAAAGTTCCTATTGATGTATCTAATTTTTATCTTTAAATCTCTTTCTAATAAGAAAGATTCCCTGATAACTCGTTATGAATTTTAAGTTCATCTCTTAGGGGCAATGAGTAGCGAATTATTGAAGAAATTTGCAACCCTAAAGATTTGTATATTACATCGTCTTTGTTATGTTTTCATGATAATTAATTTTTTCCAGCTTTATTCCGACAATCTGCCTCCACAGCCCTTGTGGCACGAACTTCTGCCACAGATGTAGCTGGTGTGCGAGATGAGAAAAACTTCCCCAGACCAGTGCGAGGGGAACCTGGCAAAGTCAGATTGGGCTTCGTTCCTGAAGAATGGTAATTAATTTCACATTTTCAATTTCTGTTCCCCTATTGTTTAATGTATATTGAAGCATTCTGGTTCAATAGACTGGTGGTCAACTTCTGTGGAAACACACACACACTCTTGTTATGAAAACCATACTGAATTCACCCTTATTTCTCTTTTATTGCATAGAATTTGAGAGTAAAAGCATAGAGAGTGTATGTTTGAATAGGCAATAATATAATGTTCCCTATGCAGAAAACCAATTTCTGTATAGAGATGGCTGATGTGGCTTATTCATTAATTGTATGGAGAAAAAAAGTTTTACCAGCTAGTATCAGTAAACAGTGTTAAAGGGCATCTACAACTTCACTACAATATTATTGTCTCCATGTTCCTTTAACCAAGGTAGAATATTATTAAAGTAATGTTTTAATGCTTACATATAATGTGAGAATACAAAGATGGACTGGGAACTTTAATGCAATAAAAGTTGAACCCTCTAAATTTCAGGTTCCAATTCTTCCACTCCAAGACAGGTGTGACCGGTCCCTATACATTTGGTGTAGGTCTTGCCACATACCTGTTCAGTAAGGAGATCTATGTCATGGAGCATGAATACTATACTGGTCTCTCTATCTTCCTCATTGTATGGTATGCCACTAAGAAGATGGGACCACAAATAGCTGCCTGGTTGGACAAGGAAGTTGATGTAAGTAGTGGATCTTTTATTAGTATAAAAATTTTTATTTTGTTTTATTTATTTATTAATTAAGCCATACAAAACAGGTCACAATATTTTATATACTTAAGCAATAATATATAACACACAGCATAACATTATTGTTTTTAATATTACGAAGCAACTATTAAATAGTCTTATTTTTTAAGTATATGTATATAAGTGTTAGTTTATTTGTATGATTTTATTGATAGATATCTTAATCTTAATTATATTCATTTAATTACAAGCTTAAAAAAGCTGAGATTCTAGTGATATAAAATCAAATCAAAATATCTTTATTCAAGGAGGCCTATGATAGCACTTTTGAATAGTCAAATATTTTTTCCTACATACTAATTCTAATGTACTTCTGATGATGGTATTAAAGAACAACTTAAAATCTAAAGTTATGAGGGTTCTTTCGCTTTCTGTCCTAAGAAAAGCCTTCCAAAGAAAAGCCACATCAAACTCAGTTGCATATTTTCCATTTTACTTTTAACATCATTACAATATCATATTATTTTAATATATTTCATTTAAAATTACAGCAATTCGTTTACTCCCATGCGTTTCTATCGTCTAAGTAATCTTGCAAATTTTTTAATCAGCTTTCTTTTAACAAAACCTTTGAATTTTTTAAATGACATCTCTAAAACATCTTGTGGGAGTTTATTATAGAAACATGTAAAGTTTAAAAATATCTATATCTAGAACAACAAGAGGATGTTTGAATTACAACTTAAAATTCTTATATTAATACTTATTTTGTATGCACTTATTTAACCTTTAAGCTTTCTGATAAAAAGACAAATCATTCAGATACCTTACCATGTTACTGTATAGGGAAACTAATGTGCTTACTGTTCGACAACAGTTCATTCTGAGAGCTGCACTGCTTCAACACAAACTTATCTTAAACAAATCAGATAAAGTCCACATTTTTAAGAAAAGAGTGCTCAAATCGTTAATACCGAAAGTCAAATCATCTTTTGCCAGGCGTTTTGCGCCCTTCATTGTGTCCAAACTCTACAATTATGTATGTAAGCACTGCAGCTTAAAGAATGTACCTAATTGTCGAGCTAAGCACATAATCTCAGCATGGCTTAAAACACTAACGTACAAGGATACCGAAAAAGCTCTAACAATCATTGTATAATAATTTATGTATATACTCAGTTTATTCAATATTTAGTCTACATATATGTATGTATATATATGTAAAAAATGTATATAGTTCACAGTCTGAAAGTATTAGTCATAGTTAAGTTAGCCCTATCCATACTATCTTTATTCTTTTTCTATCATACTGCCTCACACCAAGCCTAGTCCTAATACAAACCAGTAGGTAATGTCAACGGTCTCCACGTCACAGGCTTCCTAGTGTGGAGACCATCAGCAACCAACGGGCAATCATTCTTAATACATTTGTATTTAATGTTAATGTTTTAATGTTATTTTTTTCACAATGTTGATGCTCATCAAGAATGGATTTCATCAAATTCTAACAGGAACTTTAAAAATTAAGAAATGTCTCGTTCAGTTTTTTATTCATTTCCAATCAGCTCAGGTTTAATGTACCATAGTAAAATATATGCTTAATTATAATGTCTCGAATATGTCTGAGGTAAGGTAAGGTAAGTAGCAGCCTATTAACGTCTTACTGCTGGGCACAGGCATAGTATGCCAACATATGCACACTCTTTATTCTTTCACTCTTGTAGTCTAATGTGATGACAATCCAACAACTGGAGAGAGATCAGGCAATATGTATGTCTGTTTGTAGCAAAATTTAGACCTAAAATTATAAATAAAGCTATTTTTAAAGTACTTTTCGTATATGAAATATACAATTTTCAGAATGTAGAAAACACATGGAATGAGAGTCGTGTTCAAACTATTAAATCTTTGGAGGAAGCCATTGAGAGTGAGAAGGATGCCCAGTGGCGCGCTCAGGGTCAAGAGCTTCTTATTCAGGCCAAGAAGGAGAATGTCCTGCTGCAGCTTGAAGCTGCCTACAGGGAACGGATGATGAACGCATATCAGGATGTAATGCCAGCTCTTTATGCTTTAGCCATGCTAGTGTTTCTTTCTTAATATTTAAAAAACAGCATTTTCTTTAAATTTTCCAGCCTAAAGCAACAACAATTTAAGTGTGATATGAACAGGGGGGTACCAAAAGACCACAGTTTATTTATATAGAAATCTAAAGCATTCATTACTTCCACCCTTGTGGATATTTTGTACGCGCCCCATCATTTAATCTCCCCTAAATGTACTCAAAAACCCATTCCAGAAGTTTGAGAGTAGGATTTAGGCTGGAGCCGTTAGTCTTCTGGCCATAGGCCACTCCTAGCAGATTGATTCGTGTCCTAGCTAAGCCATTGCCAGGATACTTTGACAAATAATGCTAATAATAGGATTGTAGGTGTTAAAACAACTCAGAAAAAGGTTTCCTTATAATGCTTTTATGATTACAAGATATATGAAGGTAGTAGCGTTTCTAATATATAAGTTATTCAAATAAAAATAGAGAATTCCCCGCTTTGGGCCAGATTTGTTAACCAGGGCAACATATAGAGATGACTAGGATAAAATAGTAAAATTATGTAATTGTGTTTCGATCATGAAGTAAACAAATTCAAAGGCCAAGGTCATTACTGGCAAAACATCTCACCCCAATTACAATATATTGAAAGTTTAAATTATATTCCATATTCACATGGATGATTTGCTTCATTCAACATTTAGTAAATCTTCTTTCTTTTAAAAACACTTGTATTTAAAAAAAATTAATCAAATAATCTATCTTTCTTCCTTTATAAGAGGTTAAAGTTAGAGGGAAGTTATCACTTGTCTTTCTTACTTGTTCTGGACCACAATATCTTGTGAATGTAAAAATTGATGAAACGAAAAAGCGACAGTTAAAAGTCACATAAATTGATAACATTTAGCATGGAACAGTTAAGGAATCCCCTTTTTAGATCTAAGGGCCATTTAAGATTGTTTTTTTTTACCAAGGGTACTCTAAGTATATTTAGGGCCAGTCAAAAGTATTGTTTCTATAGCTAAGAGATACCCTAAATACATTTAGTGACCCGCTATGGGGATTGTTTTTTTTTATTGTTGACCGATTAGCGCTTGACTGTGATCTCACCTGATGGTTAGTGATGATACAGTCTAAGATGGAAGGGCGCTAATCTGTTAAGAGGCGATATACCCCTTACGGTTTCTACACAGCATCGTACCGGAACACAAATCTCTTTGTTTGGCGGTACGTTTTTGCTGGTAGGGTGGTAACTAGCCACGGCCGAAGCCTCCCACCAGTCCAGACTCAGACAAATTAGAAAATACAATTTCCTAAATTCGTCCTACCGGGGATCGAACCCGGGACCTCCGCTAGCAAAGCGAATACTCGCACCACTGCGCCAGTGAGGCCGTTTCTAGCTAAGGGATCCCGTAACTATGTGATGCTTTAGGGAATGTTGCTGAAATTGGGCATTAGCCTTTTCATTTCAATTCTATTTTATATATAAGTATCATCATTACCTTGTAGTCCACATTTTTGAAGGTGGGAATTGCACACAAGATTTTTTCATTAACTCGTTTAATTGGCCTGGATTCTATTCCTTTTATAAAGAAAATGGGCTATGATTTTTTGTGGTCTTGGTATTTCATATTGGTTATTTACTTGGTTTGTTGTGCCAGCAATATTGTCATGTTAAATTCCTCTTCAGGTCAAGCGTCGTTTGGACTACCAGCTGGAGAAGGCTGTGTTGGAACGTCGTATCGCCCAGAAGAACATGGTTGACTGGATCGTAGCTAATGTGACCAAAGCAATCACCCCCGACCAGGAGAAACAGACCCTGGACCGCTGTATCGCAGACCTGGCAGCATTAGCCTCCAAGTGAACATAGACTTAGTTATCATATTGCAATAATGTTATTAAAGTGAGATCATTATAGTTTACATGTCTTTTATTTGTAGTCTACAGTGTATAATTTTACATTTAATATTTAACCTAAGACATGTCATGAGTGAGCAGCTGGATCAATTTCGATTTCTTATTTGTAAGTTTGTTTTGAAGGTGGTTCTTTTTTTGTTAAATTTCTATTTAGTTTTTGATTTTTAATGAATCTGAAGTAAACTAACAAATTTCTCAAATGAGATAAAACCGTTTAAATGAAACAACTTTAAAAAGTTAAATTTACATTAATATCGCCATACCCGGGATCGAACCCGAAACCCTTATACCACCGCTTCACATATAATTCACCTTTCAAATATTGCAATGCAGCAACAAACGTAAGGTCATTGGCATTTGATTACAGACAGTTATATATTTTGTCAAAAATCGCACCCTTACTGTAAGCCGTTGAGGAGTTCCATTGATTTTCATATTTAACTACGACCAGCACTTGACCATACCGAAGTTACGGTAGGCAACTCAAATATCTGGATAGCTTATAGAAGATTCTGTCGAGTATCGGTCAATTGCTCCTAAGAATTGAAGAGTTCCGTCGCTTTGTCATGGATTCCATCATCAGAACCTTACCAAACTATTACAAAACAACCCTTGAAGTATTTCCTTTCTAATAAAAAAAGAATCATCGAAATCAGTTGACGTGATCTTGAGTTATCCGTCCATTTGCCGAGCTTAATGCAAATTTAACACTTATCCAGTTTTCTCATGGATGCCATCATCAGAACAGGATTTTCAAAAAATGCGACCCTATGAGGAGCACCACCCTTCATTTAAAAAAAAAATCATCAAGATCGGTCCACTCAGTCGGGAGATATGAGGTAACAAACATTTAAAAAAAAATACGGACGAATTGATAACCTCCTCCTTTTTTTGAAATCGGTTAAAAAATTAAGAAAGTAGCATGGAACATCAGAGGTTTCAAGAAAACTTAACCACCAATAGTAACTTTTCTAATGTAACCTTGTGCTTTTGACAAAATAAACTTTTTTTAATGTAACTTTAGTAAAAAGTAAGTAACGGCCCACTGCTGGGCAAAGGCCTCCTCATTCCAAGGAGTGAGGGTTTTTAGAGCATAGACTCACTCGCTGCTCCACTGCCTTCCTTCATTCTCAAAGTCGAGGAGAGAGATAAGGCGCAGGACCGAGGGCTTAGCGTGCTTTCCGAAGCACGGGGGTGGAACACACCACCAACTTCCCAACTTCGGGCAAATATTGAGAAAATTTAATAGAAAACTCAATATTGATTTTTTGAATTGGCCCGACCCAGGACCTCATGTCTGTAGTCGAACATGCTAACCACTAGACCAATGAGGCAGTTGGTGGCTTTCAGTAACTTCACTTACGGCAACGTACTTGGACGAAGTCAAATGAGATATAGTTTTCTATTATAATATTCTCAATATTTGTGTGTTTTGGAGTTGGCGATGCGTTCCGCCCCCGTGAGCCATTAGAACACGTTAAGTCGTCGGTTCTGCGCCTAATCTCTTTCTCCTGGTCACATCCCACTATAGCAAAGGAGTAGAGTGTACTGTGCCTGCTAACCCGCAGTGGAGCAGCGTGCTAGGTTTATGCTCCAAAAGCCTCTCCTATGAGTGAGGAGGCCTATACCCAACAGTGGAACTTTTTTTTTTTTCGAAGTGTGTAGATGCTGTTAGCCTTTACAGCGTAACCGAGAGGGATGGCGAGCGCAGCTCTGCCGCGGGGTGGGCCCGTAGAAGGGCCCTGCTGCGTCGGGGGAAAAAGTTGCTCTAAGGGCGCCTCCTGCAAGGCTCGGACCTAGGCTTAGAGCAACGTTTGCTGCTGCTGAAAAGGACAATCGGACAGGTGCTTAATCTTGACGCCCATGGGTCCGCGACTGGTGGCCGCGGCCGGGATGCGTCAGATAGCGGGGACTTTGTCTTCGCCGGCGAAGACGATGTGTGTGTGTGGTAGTGTACTGGGCGTTGTCAATGGTAGTCTCTAAGTCGTCAAGGACGTGTTTGGGCCGCCTCTTCCTAGGCGGGATGTTAAGCCTAATCCCATAAGAGGCGGCATTCCTAATGAGAGGGTTGGGGTGACTAATGGCTCTCTTGAAGTAGTCTACGGAGAGCGTATTGACCGTTGCGAGGTCGAGATCTCTGTGGAGATCGACGTTGCGCATGAACCAGCGGGCGCTCGTGGCTATGCGCATGAATTTGTTCTGCAGCGTCTGGAGTCAAACCAGCCGGCGTGCAGGAACGTGAGCGAACACTACGCTCGCATAAGAGAATATGGGGCGGATGCAAGTTTTGCAGAGTGCCACCTTGTGGCGCAGTGACAATCTACTCTTGATCAGATCATGGGATAGAGGCGACTTAGCACAAACGCTGCCCTGCCACGGACGGTGCGACATTAAACGACGGTTAACAGAAAACCTTTTCAAATAAATAATTATATAACAACAAGAATGTTGTGATTAGATTGGAATGAACACTATGTTTTCGAATAATTATTATTTTTATTAATTACACCAATTTGAATTCTACTTTCATAGTTAAGACAGAAAAAAGTTAAAAGCTCGTGCGTACCAAAAACACACGTCAGAAGTGAAACTTCTTTGTGCAAACTAATTTCTGAGTCTTGTTTATGTATTATTAGATTTTCGACACTTAGGGGGAGGGAAAAATTATATGTTATGAATTAATTGTCATTAAAACATTAAGTGTCGAAAATTAATACAGATAATTTATTGAAATCTCAAATGACGAATTGTAAATAAATAGCCACGTGTTTTTTGTCAATATAAAAAATTATTAATTAAATTGTATTTTTAAATTTAATTTTTTATATTAGAAATGCCACATGTTATTTGCAAAAATATTCGTCGTCGTCGTCGTCGCTTCAGCCGATGGACGTCCACTGCTGGACATAGGTCTCACGTAATGACCGCCACAAGGCCCGATCTTGCGCCGCCTGGCTCCAATGGCTACCGGCGACCCTCTTTATATCCTCGGTCCACCTTGTGAGGGGGGTCAGACTACACTGCGGGGTCGCCACTCCAGCACTTTCGGTCCCCAACGTCCCGCCCATTGCCACTTCAGGTTCGCGATTCGTAGGGCTATGTCGGTGACTTTGGTTCTACTACGGATCTCTTCATTTCGAATTCATCGCGTTCAACGTAGGTCATCACTGGCAAAACGCACTGTTCGAAGACTTTGGTCTTCAGACACTGAGGATTATCGGACGAAAATATCTGTCGTAGTTTCCCGAACGCTGCCCAACTGAGTTGGATTCGGCGGTTGACCTCCTTCTCGAAATTGGATCTATCTAGCTAGACCATATGTCCCAGGTATGTGTACTCGTCTACAATTTCGAGAGCTGAGTTCTCAACGATGACTGGGTGAGGCGGTACATGGATATTAGACATGATTTTCGTCTTATCCATGTTCATTTTCAGGCCCACCTGTTGAGAAACTCTGCTGAGGTCATCAAGCATTGTATTGAGATCTTCGAGAGTCTCTGCCATAATGACTACAAAATTTTAAAATGCAAAAATATTAAAATTATCTAACCTTCAAACGAATTAGCATCAAAAACGCTGCACATCTTCGTGACACAAACCACGCGTTTCATCCGTAAAAAACCTACCCTCATGCGCCTAAAGAAGTTTCACTGCAATAAAAGTGTGGAACCAGTAACTTTTTATTACTAACAGAATAGTGTTATGTCTATAATCTATTTAGTGATGATACTGTCTAATATATAACCTGGTAAAAGTGAGTTTACCTCTTACGGTTTCAACACAGCACCATACCGTTACGTAATTAGCAAATGCACTTTCCTTAATATACGCTTCCAGGATTAATCTAAAGGGAATTAAATAAACGTAGCCATATTAGTTACAATTATTTTATTACAATACGATATTACTTGACAACAATAGGTTATTCAGTTAAAGCTCTTTCCAACTTACAGTCACCTATGTTTATAGAGTCCATATTAAAAATTCACAATAAATAAACAAGTATACAAAAAAACCTTTACTAGAAAATTAAGGTACTTAAGCATTAACGCCATCTCAGCTACAGACGTGACGATTTTGAAGGTTAGGTTAGTTTTTTTAACCTTCTTTTATCGCTGGGAAAATTTACCCCAGCAAAAAACTAAACTAATAAAAAAAGCGTCATTTTTTAAGGTTAGGCTAGTTTTTTGCATGCTAGGAAATGCAACCGTAGCAATAAACCTAACCTAATCCAAGGAAAGTCATTTTTTAAGGTTAGTTTGTTTTTGACAAATCATCAAAAAAGCCAACCCCACCAAAATTATCATTTTTTAAAAGTTATATTAGGTAAATGACGGAGAAAGACAGAAACAATTAATCCAACCCAAAAGATCGTCATTTTTTAGTTAGGTTAGGATGGCAAAAGCACGCCGTGTGGCCCCGGCGAAAAAGAATAGGGCCATCCCTTCCCAGTGGGTGTCGTAAAAGGCGACTAATGG